>PVJX010035187.1:0-18423 GCA_004027295.1 Dolichotis patagonum | reverse complement strand
AAGCCAAACTAGTGAGTTTAAGGCAAGCCTGGAATACTTAGTGAGATTCTGCACAGCAAGGCTCTGTCTCAAAAACAAAACAGGAGGGCCAGGGGTTTAGCTCAGCGGCATAAGTGCCTGCTTGGCAAACACGAGGTTATGAGTTCAATCCCCGGTACAAAAAAAAAAAAAAAAAAAAAAATGGGGCCAGGGATTTAGCTCAGTGGCCTAAGTGCCTGCTTGGCAAGCACGAGCTTGTGAGTTTGATCCTCGGTACCAAAAAAAGAACCAAAAACCAAAAAACAAAAACAGGGCTGGAGATTTAGCTCAGTGGCATAAGCGCCTACCTGGCAAGCGTGAGGTTGTGAGTTTGATCCCTGGCACCACAAAAAACAAAACAAGACAAAACAAAACAAAATACAAAAAAAATTGAACACAGTGGCACATGCCTATAATTCCAGCTACTTGAGAGGCTGAGCAGGAAGATCATAAATTTGAAGCCAACCTGGGCAATTTAGCAAGACCTTATCTCAAAATAAAAGACAAAGAGTTGGGGATGTGGCATAGTGGTAAGGTGTCAGTGAGTTCAATCCTCAGTACTACCAAAAAAAAAGTGGTTACAAAAATATCCCCCAGAAGATTGCGACTGTGTGGTGCTATGGATCATACCCAGGGCCTCACACATGCTAGGCAAGTGCTCTACCACTGAGCTACATCCCCAGCCCTGTAAAATGAATTTTATAAGTTGCTATTAAAGATACCAATGACAGTCTAATATTGGGCACAGAAACAGACAGGAGCATGCCAGATACAACTCGTGGTACACTCACTCTCTTCTAGTCTTTCAGGGTTCTCTCTCTCCCTCTTACTAGTTGCAGAGGATTATTTAAGTGATGTCAGAAGAGCTAAGCACATTCTCTGTCCAGCTGGCTTACTTGGCTCACCTACTGTCTTATTTTCCTGCTGAGTAATATAGGCCAATACTCTATCCTCAAAGAACCTAGCTGGAAGCTAGGACCTCGAAAATGCAAAGGAGGCCTGTTTGCCATATGCCCTACTAAGTGTTTTTGTTTCTTTTCTAGGAAATATTCATATGTTCTCAAATGTGACTGATGACATTCAATATTACCGCCGGCGGCACCGACATGAGAGGACACAGACTCGGAAGGAAGAGGAAGAAGATAAAGCTCAGGTGACTAGGGAAGGGAGGGCAGCTGCTGCTCACCAGCAGCTGTGCTGAGCCTACCGTAGTGAGGCATGGTCGCGTTCTAGAAACTCACCTTGTGCTGCTGCTGAAACGTGCTTCAGGAGTGCAGAGACAATGGTAGAAGAGCTGGGTAATTGTCCCACATGAGCCAGAATCTACCACCACCACCCTGGCTCCAGTTCTTTTCTCTCTAGGTCTCAGTTTCCTTGTGGGGCAGTTTTGATCCAAGTTTTCTTAAATAAAAAATAAGCCTCCTTTAGAAGGTTCAGAACTCAAATGGGCTCAAGCTAAGGGATCAAGGGAGTCTCGTGAAGCTCACAAGTGAGAAGCACCGCTGGGCCTCCTGACAGACAGGAACTGGGAGCCGGTGCTGGTAGGCGCTCCCTGAGCTGGCCCAGGTTATCTCCCTTTTTCCTGCTCCTCTCAGCCGCCATCTTGTTCTTTCTGAGCAGTCTGGCATATTCTACTTCCCCTTGCAAACAGCAGTGTCTGACAGTCTGTGTGAAGAAACCCCAAGTCCCCAAGGAGAAAGAAACTGACTGTCCCTGCTAGTTAGATGGCCACAGTCCAGTCAACAGTGGCCAAGGCAGGAGGGTCACATAATACTAACCTGGGTCACAGAGCCCCAGCCCTGTGGGACTCGAGTCGAGACTGATTTATCTCCAGGTGTTCACTACTGGCCCTAGAGAAGGGGCTGCAGGATTACTGGGTGTCAGGCTGGGCTGCAGTGGGCCTCCTTCAGCCTTCTTAGCAGAGAAAATTCCTAGAGAAGCCTTGGACTTTGGGGACAGGACCCTCCTGTACAGTGCATTAGAAATTTGTATTTGTTTGGGATTTCTTTGTATTCATTTTTTTTTTTTGTACCGGGGATCGAACTCAGGACCTCGTGCTTGCCAGGCAGGCGCTTAAGCCACTGAGCTAAATCCCCGGCCCTGTATTCATATTTTTAATAAGCTTTCCATTGATGAAGAATGATTACACCAACAACTTTTTTCTTTTTTAGACTACATATTCTGCATTTATTCAGTTACTTCCAGTTCTTGTGATCGTAATCATATCTGTTGTTACTCAACTGCTGGCTGCTAATCCTCCATATAGCCTATTCTATAAATCGTAAGTAAAATATTTATAAATCTATATTAATAACAATATGGGACATGAAAGACATGAAGGTTCTGCTGATATGTTACTAACATTTTGTTGCACCTTTCGCTGTGGAAAACACTGATTTTATGTTTAAAGGAACAGCTAAGTGGTAACAGTGCAGACGCAGAATCACTGCAGGCAAACTCAGGAGTTCCTCCTGTTTTGTTTTACAGTGACATCATCTGGTCAGTTGCAGAACAGCAGCAAGTAGTTCTAAGGAACTTGAGATTCAAAGGAAACCCTTATCTCATCAAGGTAGTTACAGAGGATCCTGCTGAGCTTGTGATAGGATGACTGAATTTCTGTGGATCTGAGAGGAGAGTAACTGGGACCCAGTGGTTATTTTTAATTTTAAAAAATTGTAAGAAACTAGACACAGTGGCACATGCCTGTAATTGTAGCACTTGGAGAGCTGAGGCAGGAGGACTGCTGTGAGTTCAAGGTCAGCCAGGGTACATAAAAAGATTCTGTCTCAAAAAGAAAAAGGAAAAGAAAAGAAAAGATATGTACTCTCAGGCTCTGCTGTACACTGACTGAATCAGAAACTTTGGGAGTCCGGACCAGACAATCTGAGTTTTAACAAGCCCTCGATATCTGGGCTGGTGCAGTAGCTCTACAGTTAAGCAGGCACCCAGTATGTGTGAGGCCCTGGGTCCCCTCCCAGCGGTGAAAAAAAAACAGGTGGAATTTATGGGGCACTGTGTGACAGGAAGTGTCTTTGTTGGTGATCGCTGTAAACTGAAGACTATTGTTCTAGGCCAGTATCTTCCTTTTACGGAGAGCAAAGCTGAGCTCTAGTCAGCAGCTTAAGGTTACTGCAGTCAGGTCACACTGGCTTGATGCCCTCGATCTCCCAACTTCCCATCTTTTCCCCTTTAGTACTTTGGCCTTTTTTCTTGTCAGGCCAGTGAGGCACATTAGGGCTGCTCTACTAACCCTTTGCCTGAGTAATGTGCAAGTAGTCATGTCCTGTGTGCAGGAGTTTGGAAATATCTTTAAACAGATCCAAGGAGAGGGCCAGGGAAGGGCCACATTTAACGCCATTAAGATGTAGTTTATCCAGCTCAGGTTTTGTACATTGGTGTCATATTGTTTAACTTGCATTTGAGCTCACTTTAATTAGTTTTGTTTTGTTTTCTTTTAGAGACATTGGCATTCCAAACTGGCCTTAAACTCACTATCTAACCCAGGCTGGCCATAAAAGCAATCCTCCTGCCTCAGCCTTCTGAGTACTGGGATTACAGACATGCACTTTTAAGTCTGCAGTATGGTTAGAATCAAGACAGTCCTCTTGATGGTTCTGAGCCCCAGATACCATTGGAAGTCTTGGACCCACAGAGTGTTAGGCATCACTGAAGTCCTTTGTCTAAGTTTTTTGTAGTTCTCACTCAGCAGCTGTGTATGATGTGCTTTTTGCTATGTCCTAAGAATTGGTTCTAGGTTGAAAAAAGCTGTCTGATCTTTTCTAAATAGTTTGCTGCAATGTTAACCAATTCATGCAGCCAGCATTTACCAGCAGCCTACTCTATCAGGTGCCATGCCAGGTCCTCCACAGTATCCTTTTTTTTAAGCATTCAGCATTCTCCTTTTTGCATAGAAAACAGTATAAGAGAGTAAATCTTTGAAGAGAATAAACATGCTGAAGCTGAATTCATAGCATGAACATGCTCATATCATATTGATAATGATGACTTTTACTACTTCGCTAGGGGGAATAAGAAGTGTTGGTTATAAATGTTGGGTGTAAAATGATGTCTATAAGCCAGGCATGATGGCACATGCCTGTAATCCCAGCATTCAGGAGGCCGAGGTGAGAGGATCACCATGAGCTCAAGGCCGGTATGAACTACTTAGTGAGACTCTGTCACAAAACAATAACAACAAAGGTGTCTATACTTAGACCAGATGGCACATCCCAGTAATCTCAGCACTCTGAGAACCTGAGACAGGAGGATCAGAAATTGAAGCCCAGCCTGAATAAGTTAAGAACATAGCATGACCCTGTCTCAAGATAAGAAGTTTAAGAAAGGGCCGCAAGCCCTTGGTGGTGGTACATAAATACAGCACGTGGGAGGAGGCAGAAGAATCACTGCAAATTTGAGGTCAGCGTGGGACCCTCTGTGTCAAAAGGGGGTAGGGCATAGATGTAGCTCAATGTAAAGGCCATGGGGTCCTTAATATCACATGAAAAGAAAAGGAAACAAAATAAAAAGAAAGGAAAAGAAAATATCTGGGTTGGGCATGGGAACACATGCCTGGTCCCAGCATTTGGGAGGTTGAGCCAGGAGGACCACAAGTTCCAGGCCAGCCTGGACTACATACTGAGACCTGTCTCAACAAGCCAAAAAAACCCCCAAAACATAAAACAACTACATCTTCTTTGTGACAAGGTGATGGTGATCATGTCAAACCAGAGTTAAGAACAATATTGGCAAATATGCCAATCTCACCTGTGCCTCTGTCTGTCTTTGTTTTAGCACGTTGGGCCACACCATATCTAGAGAAACCCAGAACCTGCAGGTGCCTTACTTTGTGGATAAAAACTTCGACAAGGCCTACAGAGGGGCTGCTCTTCATGACCTGGAGAAGATAATAGAGAAGGATTACATCGATTACATCCAGACCAGTTGTTGGAAGGAGAAACAGCAGAGTAAGATGCTGTCAGAAAACCTTTTACTGGGGGTTCTAACCCACCATGAGGAGTCCCCAGCTTCCTGACACTGCCTCTCTCCTGGTTTGGGTTATTTGAGTTTATGTGAATAGAGACAGAGGACAGAGGCCCATTCAGGGGTACTAGCCAAAAAAATAAAAAACCTGGCAGGGTGGCCTGTGCCTGTAACCCCAGCTACTTGGAAGTCTGAGGCAAGAGCATCACAAATTTTAGGCCAGTTTGGGTAACTTAGTAAGACTGTGTCCCAAAATAAACAGAGCACCTCAGGATTCAATCCCCTGTAACACACATACATGCACATGCAAGATGGGGCGAGGGGAGTTGTCTGCCTCACTCTGTGGGTCTTACCCCTCTGCCATCTGCCCCACTCTCCTGTCTGCCACTGGCCTCCCCTTGTCACAGGGATTCTTCTTCACCGTGTGCTTGCTGTGGTCACCATGGGTGTTACCCTCCTAGTTGTTCCCCCAGTTTCCCCAACCCCACCAGTCATTGGTCCCTTTCTGTATCACAGGCTTCTTCCTGCAGTGCCCAGTGCTACCTGCTTTGATCCCTAACTTCCGATTCCCACATTCACTAGACAGAAATCTGGTCAAGCCAGCCACTTGGAGCCTAGCATTTTGTTGGTATTGTTAGGTGTCCCCTACCCCCTACCCCTGCTAGCTGAGGACACAGAGCCAAAGGGAGTCCCTCTGTCCTGCAGGTGTGGGTGTGAACAGCCCTTCCATCCCCCTCTCAAGTTAGCGGCCATGCCAGTGTCTGCTGCTTGGCTTGCAACCTCGGTTGTTACTAGAAAGTGCTGGCCCTGCCTGTCAGCCAGCAGCCTCACTTTTAGCATGCTTGAATTTTACACACACACACACACACACACACACACACACCTTCAGTAACCTGTATCTTATAAAATTTGGCTGTTTAATTTTTTTTCCAAAGCAGACTCTGTTTCATCTTTTGAACTTTATTATTGGCTATTATTAAATGTCAGTGTCTGATAAAATTAGCCCTTTGGATCCTATCTCCAAAAACAAACAAAATTTAGCTGTTTGATCACAGTGCTTCTAAACCCTGGCTGACCCAGCATATACTCCTAACCCCGTGGCCCAAATTGCTTGCTTGCTTGCTTGCTTGCTTGCTTACTTGCTTTTTTTTTTTTTTTTTCTTTTCCTGTACTGCAGGTTGAACCCAAAGCCTTTGCTGTTACAACTTCAGCCATTTTTTAAATTTTGAGACAGGGTCTCCCTGAGTTACTAGGTTGTCCAGGCTGGGTTTGGATTTGTAGTACTTTTGCTTCAGGCTCCCAGATCACTGGTCTATAGGCATGAACTGCAACACCCAGCTCCCAGCAGCTTTTTAAATTTTGAGTCAGACTGTCATAAAGTTGCCCTTGAACTACTAATCCTCCCACCTCAGTCTCCCAGGTAGTTGAGTTATAGGCAGCCCCGGCGCACTCTGCTCTCCTGCCAGCGCAGTACTGACCGTTCAGTGTTAGTGTCCCACAGGTACATCACGCCCCCGCAGGACTGCTGGCTCTCCAAGGATAAGACCGTGTCGTACTCATTGTATGTACCAGGCTGCTGGCACAGACCATGCTTTGGAACAGGTGCTCAGCAAATGTCTTTAGCAAAGAGAGGACTCTCAGGACCAGAGAGCATGAAGAATGTGGAGGATTATGGGTCACAGAGCAGAGCCAGTGTCCCACCCTAGACCCTAGTGGCCTTGTCCCTGCCTTCTATCTGTAAGCCAAACTCCAGCTGCCTTCATTACATTAGGAGTTTGGGGACAATAACTTTGGGATATAAGGAACAGATAAGTAAGAGAACGAAATTGCTTTTTCATTAAAAAAAAAAAAAGAGGCATCAAGAAGTACTATATCCCATTGGTTAAACTAGATTTTATATGTTTTAAAAAATAGCAAAGAGTTGGGTGTAGTGGCACATACCTATAATTCCAGCATTCAAGAAGCTGAGGCAGGAAGATCACTGTGAGTTTGAGGATAATGGGGGCTACATAGTGAGTTTACAACCAGCCTGAATTACATAGCAAGACCCTGTCTCAAAAAGAAACAAAAAAATTGGAGCAAGATAAATGCCTTAGGCATATCTGTCTAAATCCACATTAGATGAAAGCTGCAGTATATGTCCTAAACATTCCCATTGTTTCGGGCACTGGAAGAGTGGCATTCAGATGTCGCAAAGTTAGAACTATGCTGAGCTCATGGTAAGGACTGTGCAAATGGTGGCCTCTGTGCCCTCACTCCCACCCACACTCGCTCTGGTTCTGGAGCCTTGGCGCTGTGCAGGGACAAGTGAGAACCCAGGGAGGGGGCCAAATGCTTGTGCTCGCAGCTTCTGCGCATGGTTGTGGGCACAAAGCCCCGAACACTATTTCTGGCATGCAGGCACAATGGCCATGTAGAGACTCCATGCTCCTCATGCGCCATTTGAGAACACACAGCACCTGCCCTTCGAGCCCGCAGCAAGTGCAGCCAACGAGGGTAAATTTAGCACTTGGAGGTTATAAAAATAAAGCCACTTGAGAACAGAGGTCACTCTTGGCAAAATATGGAATGGTAACTTTTTTAGACAGTTAGCTATTGTCTTTTTTAATCTTCAGTTTGTTTCTTTTCTCTGCTCTTTCTTAGAATGCCTAATCCGGGTGAATGTTTATGAGTAATCTCTCACTAGGAACACTGACTGCCCTGTGTCTCCTGTCTCCTTCATGGCCACATCTGTGTAATAAACCTGATGAGGGACAGGGAGGCACTAGCCTAGGCAGGCCACAAGCAACAGGCAGAGTGCGTTCCAGCCTAGTGCAGAGTGGACCTTGTCTTACCGGGCTGAGGATCACTTTTATGTGGTGGGGTGATGGTGTCTTTTTGAGATAGGCTCCGTTAAGTGCAGGCTGTCCTTGAACTTGCTTTGTAGCCCAGGCTGGTCTTGAACCCCCAGCAATCCTCCAGCCTCAGCCTGCTGAGTGCTGGGATTACAGGTGTGCACCTCCACACCTGGCTGAGAGCATTTGTTCCAGGCCCTTGAGCAGGATTGCAGAGCAAGGAGTTTAGGCTCCCACATGAGGTAGAATGAACTTCCCTCTAGGCTCTACGAGACAGTGTGGGTATAGACTTAGCAGGGTGTTTGACACAGTTGAAACGCCTGATGCCTACTGGTATTCGGGCTTTGCATGGTCTTATGCTGCAGACAGGAGACAGCAGTCTCAGGGGGGTTGGATCATGAGCTGGCAGCTGGCAGGCTTCAGTCTGGGCTCCTGTGCAGCATGTTCTTGGGAGTGGCCTGAGGCTTGCTTCTCTTGGCAATTTGCCGGAGTCGGTTTACCTTTGAGGCTCAATGCTCTGTCCATCTGTTATACTGGTGTTCAGGACAAAGGGAACATTTTGTTAAGAATAAAAAGCACTCTCTTGATCCTATTGATCCTATCCCTCCCACAGATTTTTTTTCCAGCTACTTAAAAGTTACTGAATATTAACAGAACTTGTCAAAAGTAACATTCTTGCAGTGACTCTGCTCATTGAAGGGTGAAAGGATTCTCTGGAAGTTTGGAAATAAGTTTTGTAAGCCTGGCAGTGCCAGTGTCAGACACAATTCCTTGAAATACTGTCCTTTGACAGGGTCATCCTTTGATTTTGTTTTGTTTGAGACAGGGTCTCGATATGTATTTTGGGCCGACCTTGAACTTGCAGCAATCATCCTGCCTCAGCCTCCCAAGTGCTGGGGCTGCAGATGTGCACCACCACACCTGGCTTAGGCAGGGTCATCTCTTTAAGGAGGGGTCTCTAACCTTCAGTAATTTTATGAAACAGCAATGTGATGTTTCAAGAAAAGCATTCATACATATGTAGATGTCTTACATCAGCTTTTTTTTTTTCTTTCATCAGCTTGTTTGGTTTGGTTTGGTCTTTTGAAAACAGGTCTTGCTATGAAGTTCACACTGGCCTTGAACTCACTATGTAGTCGAGGCTGTCTCAAATCCCAGCGATCCTCCTGCCTTTATCTCCTGAGTGCTGGGATTACAGGTGTGCACCACCATAGCCAGCTATTCTCTTTTGTTTTTTGAAGTTGGTTCTCACTGTGTATTTCAGGCTGGCCTTGAGCTCTCTATGTTACTGAAGCTGGCCCAGAACTCATGGTGATGCTCCTGCCTCAGCTTCCTGAATGCTGCGATTACAGACATGTGCCACCATGCCTGGCTCATTGGGTTTTACAGTAGTCTTCAGTGTAGAAAATATTAAGAATCAGTGGCCTTTAATGTTTTCTAGAGTGAGACTTCAAAGAATGAGGTGTCTAGAAAAGGTCCATAAACAAAAGAACCTAAGGAATTAAGGAAAAGCAAGGCTGTGTATTTTCTTTTTTGTACCAGTGGAGCTTGGGCACTAAAGAACCAGGCATGTGGGCTGATTTCACCAAGACTTAAATAGGCCTCCTACGTGTCAAGAAGCACAAGAAATGGAGACAGGACTGAGCCCTGGGCAGGACGCAGGAACTGGGAGTTTTCCACTGAGTACAGTGCACGGCCCTCCGTGAAGGTGACTGTGCCTGAGCAGCTCAGGCCCACAGCACCCGCATGCCTTGAGGCGCACCGTCCTGCAGCTGGGCCGCTGCCTGCCAAGCCGCTCCTGGCAGGGAGAGGTGGGGCAGGGCTTTTCAGCGTGGCCGCCTCTCACCCTGGAGCCCTGCACTCAACTGCACTGCAGGCTTTACTTGGTATAAATAGAATCATTGTGAACAGAAACGCCAGGCAGTATTTTTGTGTGGGTAGACCTTTACTCAGAAAGCAATGCCCATTGTTGCTCCTGGCTAAATATTAATTCCTGTTTCCAGGCAGTTTGCTGATTAATCAGACAGTGCCTCTTGTTCCACCAAGAAAAACAAAATCTATCAGAAAAGTGATTAAGAATGGGTAGGCAGTTTCAAAATGATTAAAATGGCACTCACACAAGAGCCGCAGGCCCGTTCTGCACACAGTCCTGTTAATACGCAGCTCACCTCCAGAGGTGCTTTCCAGGCATTTCTCCCTCAAAATGTCTCGGAAACCTTACAGAAGAATAAAAAATTGAGGCAGCCAAACCACTATGGAGTAGGAAACACAGCAGAGATTATAGTCTAGCTAAAAATAGAATGACCTTCTCTGCCGTGAAAAGAAAATGAAATTCATTTAGTCAAGGAGACAAAGGTCACCAGATCCAGATGATTTCACTTTTAAAAGAGCTGCCTTTTGCCTTTGAGCTGGAGACCCCACCTGTGGTGAGGGAGGGCAGGGAGCCGCCAGCAGCCCGACCTTCCACAGATGCCTGCCCACCAGAGGTCCTGCGGCGAGCGTGAGTTATGGTGAGCAATGCTGGGGAAGGAACGAAGCAGCTGTCTTTGTTTCACATGACAGCAGTAGGTGACTGGCTTCAGTGTCTCCACCTGCCATCCGAACACCAGGAATAGGAAGGCCACACAGGCTCCTCTTACCGTACACGTGCACGTTTCCGAAGCTGGGCGCCAAATGTTTTATTGATAAGAGCTAATTTCAGGGCTTTTAGGGTACAGCACAGATGCTGTGGGATGACAGGGTCACGGGTGTCCTCCAATCCTCAGCACCTGGTGCAGTGCCTAATATAAATAAATAAATAAATAAATAAATAAATAAATTTAATGGAAAGATAAAACATTTAAGAAGCCAGGCGTGCTGGTATGTGCTTCTAATTTCCTCAATCAGGAGACTGAGGCAGGAAGTTCCACAAGTTCTAGGCCAGTCTGAGCTACATAGTGAGACCCTATCTCAAAAAAAGAAAAAAGCATTTAAGGAAAGGGCACTTTGACTCTAGAAATATTGAAATGAAACATAGGAGCTCAGCTCTTTTGGTGAATTGGTTCTCTCTTTTACCTTTCAGAGTCGGAGTTGACAAACTTGGCAGGATTATACCGGGATGAACGATTGAAACAGAAAGCAGAATCACTGAAACTGGAAAACTGTGAAAAACTTTCCAAACTGATTGGTCTCCGCAGAAGTGGTTGAGAGGATGATGGGTGTCACACAGGGTTGGGGTTTTGTTACTTATTACTATTTATGTTCCTAATTCCATTTTATAATAGAAAATTAGGACATGATGAACATTTTCCTATTTGCTAATGTTGTTTGTTGGGCAGAGTTGAAGGCAATTGAGCATGGAGCCAGACTGGTCACCAGGGCAGCCTTCCCCAGGCAGGGGAGGTCCTCTGAGTTACATGAGTGCGGAGTATTTCTCTCAGCCGCTGCTCCATTCCTGTCTGGCCTCTGTGAGTGCAGTTCAGGAAACCAGAGCACATCCAAATCTTTTTTCCCTGTGACTAGTTTGATTACAGAAAAGCAGTCTGGGGGATTTAGCTCAGTGGCATAACCGCCTGCCTTGCAAGTGTGAGGTTGTGAGTTTGATCTCCGGTACTGATTAAAAAACAAAAGCAGTCTGTTTTCAGCCAAGTATGGTGATACACACTTATAAGCCCAGCACTCAGGAGGCTGAGGCAGGAAGTCACCAAGAATTTGAGGCCAGCCTCAACCATAGAGTGAGACTCTATTCTACATAGTGTGTTTAAGGCCAGCCTAAACCATAGAGTGAGACTCTGTCCAAAAAAAAAATTGTTTTAGATTTAGAAAGGATAGATTTTCTTCTTTCTTTCCTTCTTCAGTGAAGCCTCAATATCTAGGCATTCCTAGCTTATCCAAAGCAGCTTCGTGTTGTCTATGTCTGCCAAGAATTAGACTTCTCTTTCTGTGGCGTCATCAGCACCCTGGGGATTCAGCCTTTGGAACTTATTCCTACTCAGCTATCCATTTTCTAAGAGAAATGAAATGGAGAGAAATGAAAGCTGTTTAGCCTGTAGTTTTCTATTACCCCAATCTTTGTTCAGTCAAGGAACAAGGAACATTAGCAAACTGCCTGATTTGAGGTTCTTTTATTTTCTTAATCCTCTCTCTGGCAGAGGATCCAGAAAAAATCGAAGACTGTGAAACAGTTGAGCAGACAGCTCAGCAGCAGAGAGGAGGGCCGAGCAGAAGCTGAAATGCAAGGCTGTCTTTCCGCTCCTCAGTCGGATTCCCCATGCGCCACAGGAGGCAGAGACACTCCTCTGTGTGATTTCCCCTCAGCATCATCACTTGGAACTGTCCCCCTCGAGCTGAGTCCCCACACCCCACATTATACAGCAGCCAGAGCAGAGAAGAAACATTGCAGCAGCCAGCCGTGGCTCTGGCCTGGAGGTGCGGGGAGACTCCTGTCTCCTGACGGCCCCCACAGTCATTTTGGGTAAACCAGTGTCCTAGAGTTTGTGGTACGGGCTGCTTTTTCATTCATTCGCTGTTTACTGAGGCCTACTGTACAGCCGGGACTCTTCCCATGCATTTTGTTACTTCAGCCTCCTCGAGGCTCTGTGAAGATGTTCTACCTGTTTTAATGAGTGAGAGCCTTGGCCCAGAGTGGGATGTTGGTCTGGGTCATACAGTGGCCAGGTGGTGGGGCAATTGTCAAGTAGAAAGCATGAGAGGTCACCTTTAATTCTCAGGGGATCCTAGTCAGACTGGCAAAAAAGAATCTTTCCCAGGAATCTGCCACCCCAGAGTACCCCTGAATCTGTACAAATGCCCTACATCCATTTGGGACAATTTCCCTGCTGGTCTTTAGGAAGCAGGGTCTTCCCTATGTGAGTCCCATACGCAAAATAGGAGGTCCCTCAAAGGCAGGCAAGCTTTCCTACTGGTGACAAGAACTAAAGTATCACCTAGGCTACATGGTACCAGGCCTTCCTGTGGAGGTGAGCGACCAGGAGTAAGCTGCCACATTATTCCAGAAATGTCCAGTGCGGTGCAACATGTGTGTGCTCCACAGAGGCAGGAAATGACTTTATAGGTAAAGAATGGGGCTTTTAGTGGCTGGTGGGAAACAACTGCTCAACTACAGAGAGGTGGAGCAGTTCTAAACACAGCCAGGTTTTGCTGCTAGTTGCCCAGGCTGGTCTCAAACTCATGATCCTCCTGCCTCAGCCTCCAGACTAGCTGAGATTATAGGCATATGCTGCCACTCCCAGTTTTCCTGGTGTTATTTATGTATTTATTTTTGTCTTTTTGAGACAGGGTCTCGTTATGCAGTTCAGGCTGGCCTTGAGCTTACTTTGTAGCCCAGGCTGGTCTCAAATTTGCAACAATTCTGCCTCAGCCTCCTGAGTGCTGGGACTACAGGGGTGCACCACCATGCCCAGATTTTCCTGGTTGGGGGGCCCTCCTTGACCTCTCAGTGATAGAGGGTTTATACTATAAAATGGGCTTATGGCAAGTTCCTATACACACAAAAATCAAAGCTCTCTTAACCCTCAACCTCTGCTAGAAAACAGGCCATACCGAAAGGACAGGTTAAAAGGCCCTGCTCTAGATGCCCACGAATAGCATAGTCACATTTGACAGACTTCATAGTAGTGATGAGCTAGTTATCTGTGGTGATGCTAACTAGAGGTGGTACTAACTTCATTAAGTGTCATGCTGATGTCTATTTTTATAGCATTGATGGTACCGTTTTATTTGTTACTAATAGGCCACAGACTCCCATCTGGTTTTTCTCAAACTGTCCTTTGGCTGAAGGACAGTTGAATCTACTGTATTTGGTACTGTTAGACTCTCATTTCCTTGGCTATGTGTTAGATGGGTTGTCTGCACGGTGGTAAAATAAGCTTCTTTCCTCTTGCCTGTGTCCTTTGGAAGACTCCCTGATAGCACAGCACCTCTTCCGGTGAGGCTGTGCCCATGGTTGGAGCTGGCACCTGCCGCTCTGTTGCTCTGAATGTTCCTGCACACTGCAGCTGGGCGCCAGGAGTGGGGCTGAGACACAGGGCTTGGGGCCCATGTGGAATCCAGAGCTCTGTTCCAGTGAGCAGCAGTGAGGAGGGATGGAAAGCCTTCTCATCATAACAGCACCACACTGGGAGAAATCCATGTCCCCAGGCATCATCTGCTCAAGCCAGAAAACTGAGCTTCTGTGATCAGCCCCAGGCCCCAAAGCTTGGGAACAGTGACCAGTAAACCAAGGACATTGCTGTGCTCACTGGTGGAAACAACTGGAAATTACAGCAGATGCCAAACCCCACCAGAATGTGAGCAGCAGCAGCCTGGCCAAGCAGTGAGCTCTTCTTATTTCCTTCCTGGCGCTGTGAGGGGAACGAGGTCCAGCAGCGCGGTCACAGCTAGCCACGCATCCAATCCATCGTCTGTGCATGCACTGCTCCTCACAGGAGCTGGCGCTTCGCTTGTGTTTATTTTAGACTCACTGAAGGTGTTGCCTTAGTGTCCTAATACATTTACTTTTGGAAAGGTTAAGTCACTACACATATTTTTTGAACCTGCATTGCTGATACCTCATGCAGTGGCCACCAACTGCCTACCCGTGTGTTTGCTATGGATGGCACCATTTGCATCCCTCTCAGTGTTCCGAATTAAAGATGTGACTGTTCT
This sequence comes from Dolichotis patagonum, assembly GCA_004027295.1. Lineage (NCBI taxonomy): Eukaryota > Metazoa > Chordata > Mammalia > Rodentia > Caviidae > Dolichotis > Dolichotis patagonum. The sequence continues at coordinate 3,946 of PVJX010035187.1, read as the reverse complement.
GTGACCAGAGTCAGCGATGACACATGAAATCAGCTCCTGGTGGAGTAAGAATCCTGAAAACTCTGGTCACTTGATCCACTGCATCTAGACTGAGTGTATTTTAATGAAGAAAAACATTAAATGATTTTCTATAAAGAGAATGGCTTCATAGTTTTCCTGTGTTCTTTGGCCTTTGCCTGTGACCCCTTTGGGGACTTTACCTCCCTTGCAGCCACTGGGCACTAGAGAAACTGTTGACCTCTGTGCCAGTCTTCCCTCATCTAACAGCAGGATTATTTGTGTTTAGAACAGTAGACAGCATTGATGGCATCATAAATTACACATTTTCTATCAGATAATAGCAGCTGCAGCACATTAGAGTCTATCTACAGGTGAAGACTACACTTAGCATCAGACAAAGCAGATGAAGAGCAGGGCATGGTGGCACACACCTATAATCCTAGTGCTCAAGAGGCTGAGGCAAGAGGATCACTGTAAATTAAAGGCCACCCTGTCTCAAAGAAAGAAAGAAAAAAGGAAAGGAAAAATCAGATGTAATCCCAGTTCCTTGCTGGTTTTGTTCTCAATCGCCCATATTTAGGAAAGTTTTGATTTTAAAATACAGTTATTCCAGGCATAGCGATACACACCTGTAATCCCATCATAGAGGGAAGCAGGATCACAAGTTCAAGTCCCACCTGGGCAATTTAGTGAGACTTTCAAAATAAAAAATAAGGGCTGAGGATGTAGTTTGGTGATACAGCACCTGTGGGTTTGATCTCCAGTACTGGGGGGAAATCAGTTTATAACACTCATATGAACTCATCTGGTCACACTATCTTTATCTTTCTCTTAAGGGAAAAAAAAAAAAAGACATGAGATTCAATTCAGGAAAATGTGAGAACTTGCTAGGTGCCAGTAGGGGTGAGTTTTTCAGATAGGTGTCAGGGAACAAGTGAGACCCATTCCCAAGGCACTTGGAACAAATATCTGGTGAGCAAATCAGGTTTTAGGTTAGGCATCCCCATGGGATGGATGTCACAGGAGACACAAAGCGGCCACAGGAGTTTACAGTAAAGGGATCAGGAAGAGAAATGTAATCACCTTTCCCATGGAGATGAGTGCACATTTTGGGGGGAGGGTGTGTCAGGAATTGAACTCAGGACCTTGTACTTGCCGGCAGTTACTTATGCTGCTGAGCTATATCCCCAGCCCTGAATATTTTTTTAATTGGAGGAGCATTGAAAGCCACACACAGTGCTTCCTTTCCACAAACAGCATTACCAACTGGCAGTGACCACACCTAATCACGCCCTTTCATGGTCCTCTTTCTAGTCTGGAATGGTCTTTCATCCCCTTCAACCAATAGAAAATCACCAAACTGGCAGCCTCCGCTTTTGCACTTGGGGGAAAAACCAGCCACCATTTCATTCCGGCTCCCCTGAGACCACTATGCTACCACATTAAAAAGCTGCACAGGAGAGAACCACACAGCCAAGGTGAGCATTTATGTCCCCCTGGTTGATAGGCAGAGTGGACAGTCTCTGACTGTAGAACCGGAACCACTTAAGAAAGGAGAAAGACTGGTGTCTTAAGCCGTTACATTTGTGACTGTAACCCTAGACAACCAAAACATTTTGATGGTCTTTTCCCCATACCCGCCCCATCTTTAAGTCTTGCTGTTTTTACCTCTAAAACCCTCTAAACCTATTGCTTCATCTCCTCTGATGCCACCTGCCTCTCACCACTGAGCACTTCCACTGCAGTAGCCTCCTATCTCTGCATGCTCACAAGGTCCCCTCCAGTCTACACACCTAGCTGCAATCAGGGGTGTTTTGGTTTGGTTTGGCTTTGCAGTTCTGTGAATTGATTCTAGGGGTACTGAGCTACATTTCTAGATCAATCGATTGAGTTTGTATGAGACAGTCTCACTATGTCTCAAACTTTTGGCAATCCTCCTGCTTTAGCCTCCTGGGTGCTGGGATTACAGGGGTGTTCTACCACACCCAGCCCACTTTTTATTTTTTGAGACAGGGTCTCGCTAAATTGCCTAAACTGGCTTTGAACTGAGTTCAAAGACTCCTGGGTAACTCAGATTATAGGCATGCTCCACTACACCCAGTTCAGTATCTTTCTTTGGCCACCAGAAGGAAAACCAATTCCTCAGCATGGCCTGCCGTGGTTAGCAGAGCTCTGCTAAGTTCTTGGCCTCTCCTCATCAGCCTAAACATCATTTTTCTTTTCTGAAAAAAAAAATTTTTTTTTTTTTTTTCTGGTACTGGGGATTGAACTCACAACCTCATGCTTGGCAGGCAGGCACTTATGCCAATGAGCTAAATCCCCAGCTCTCTTTTCTGAAATATTAACTTTCAGTTCACACACTCTACTAAATTCTTTACCCCAGGGACTTTGCATATATTGTTCCCATTTTCTAGAACCTTTCCCTACTTACCTGCCTCTGCCCTTTTCTAAAGGCCTCGAAGTTGTCTTCACAAGTCTCAGCTGGACCATCCCGTCCTCCCAGAAGCCGTTAATTTAGCACACACTGGACTAGTGTACCTCAGTGCTAAGGCCCTGGGTTCAACCCCTAGTCTCACCAGAAAAGAAAAGAAAAGAAAAAAGAAAAGAAAAGAAAAAGAAAAGAAAAGAAAAGAAAAGAAAAGAAAAGAAGGCATTGAGTGTGTGTGTCTCCTCTCATTGAAAGCAGACCCTGACTCCCCGGCTGGGGTGTAGCTCAGGGGCAGAGGGCTTGCCTAGCAAGTGTAAGGCCCTGGGTTCCATTGCTAGCAACACGTACACACTGTAAACAGAAATTACACTGGGCTGGGCTTTGAGACACTGGCTTTTTCCATTCATTTGGATATTCTCTCTTTGACTCAGCCACCATGCAATGAAAAAGTCCTGGCAGCCCAGGAAGAGAAAGCCAGAGCCTTGGTCCTCAACTCTGGCTGTGCGCCCAGGGGCAGTTCCAGACCTCGTGGAACCATCTCACCTGACACTGATGGGTCACCATTGAACCCTGCCTTAGTTGTAGGTCCCTGAGCAAAATGAGCTTTAAAATATGGGGGCTGTTTGTTATGCAGCAATAAAATGGAACACCAACCTGATCACAAGCCATGCAGAGAGGTGGCCTTTCCAGGGCAGGCTCACAGAGCTGTTTGTGATGTCATCCTAAGCCTCACGGGGTAATGGTCAACCAGAAGCTGGGGTGCTTGTTGATTCCTAGATTTGGAAGCTGGGGTGGTTCCCAGCCAGGTGGCTCTCCCTCATGTCCACACGGGGGTGCAGATGTGAGTTTGGTCCTTCCCATAGCTCCATGGCCAGGGCACTGGTGGCCAAGCCTGTGCTCACCAGCGTTTGCCCCAGAGAGAAGGAGGACAGCCTGTGGTAGAGGGAACTTTGAATGGCAAAGGGGGGGACATGAAGTAGTACCACATAAAAGACCCAGGAAGGGAGCACAGTTCATAGGGAAGACAGGATCACTGACCCAGAGGAATGTGCGGCTTTGTCCAAGGGGACTGAGGTGAACATTCATTCTGGTAAACAGAGTTCTGCCCGGGCAGAGATGCACAACCCACATAGCACCCTCTAAAACCATGCTGTGCAATACAGTAGCTATCATGATTCACATGTAAAATGCAAATGCTGGGGTGGGGGTTTGGCTCAGTGTAAAGAGCTTGTCTAGCATGCACAAGGGCCTGGGTTCTATTCTCAGCACCACACATATACACAGAGTCCAAGCAGGTGGCAGATGCCTGTAATCTCGCCTCTCTGGGAGACTGAGGCAAGAGGATTTCAAGTTCAATCACAGATTAGGCAATTTAGTGACATTGTGAGATCTTGTCCCAAAATAAAAAATAACATCTGGAGACACAGTGTGCTCAGTAGGGAGGCCATGGGTTTCATTCCCAGGATCAAAGGAAAAAAGAGTAAAGTTTTATAAACTTTAAAAACCAATTCCTAGGGC
>PVJX010035186.1:0-18416 GCA_004027295.1 Dolichotis patagonum | reverse complement strand
CTTGTGATCCGCTTTGCTCTGTTTTGTTGTATTTAATTTTACCCTATTGATATAATTGCATGTATATTTGAGTGGGTAAGATGGATGACCATATTGTTGTTTTTGTCAGATCGTGGAGCAGAACTGTTAACAGTCTCACTGTTTGAATGTCTACTTTACATGCTTTAACTCTGTAATTTAAACAACTATTTCCAAGAAGCCAGTAAGTAATTAGTCAAGTAATAATTTCTTAGGTTTTATTGTTGTACTTTTCCTTTTTTCCTTGGAATACTGTATGGTTGCTACCCTTTATTCTGTTTTATTTTGTTTTGTTTTTTCCTCTTTAACTAAAATTATAAAAAAAAAAAAAAAAAAGGATCCAGGAAAACAGTTTAAATAAGTAAGAACTTAAGAAATATTTCCATAAGCATTCCTTAGGAATCTCGCAGATGATGAGATAGGAGTTAGTCAACCAAGAAACCAATGGGAAAACTTCAAGGAAAGGCCTGCTAGTAAATGCTATGTATATTTAATTATAGAACTAAATCCCAAACAAAGGTGTTAAGAAGGGTAAAAAAATAGTACATAAAATGATACTGTCACAAAGCAAAACTATGGTTAAAAAGTCACAGGCAAAGAGGCACCAAAAAAAAAAAAAAAGAAGAAGAAAACATCACTCATTGCCTCCCACATTAGAAGATGAGATTCAACAGCTTTATTTTCAAGCTGACATACCAAAAGTTAAAACCTAAATAAAAAAAAAAAAATCAATGGCCAGGCATGGTGGCACACACCTGTAGTCCCAGCACTGGGGAGGAAAAGGCAGGAAGATCATCGCAAGTTCAAGACCAGCCTGAACTACAATAGTGAGATCCTGTTTCAAAAAAACAAAAAACAAAAATAAGTACATAGAAAAATAAATGTTTTAAAACATTTTTACCTTGTTGTTGTTGTTGTTTTTACAGGCGTAAGCCAACATGCTCAGCTCAAGAAAGTGAAACTTTTACAGTCTAAGTATAAAAACAAAACCTACAATCCCAGCACTCAGGAAGCAGAGGCAAGAGGATCACCATGAGTTGGCTACACAGTGAGACTCTGTCTCAGAAAAAAAATAAATAAAAATTTAAAAAATAAAAGCAACCAACAAAAACATAGACCAAGGGTGTAGCTAAATAGAACAGCAGGCCGTAGGTTCAACTGTTCAATTCCCAGTATAAATAACTCTTTCTCTCTCTCCTCTCTCTCTCTCTCTCTCTCTCTCTGTATATATATATATATACACACTCTGTATATATATATATACACACACACACAGACATATACATACATACATACATTCTACATCTTTTTTTTTCATTCTGCATCTTTTATATGCATATCATATATATTAAACATCAAAGCTAGGCATGGTGGTGCATGCCTATAATCCTAGCACTTGGGAGGCTGAGGCAGGAGAATCACTGCAAAGTTCAAGACCAGCCTGGGCTACAAAGTGGGCTCAAGGCCAGCCTGGATTGCATAATGAAACCCCCATCTCAAAAATACAAAATATATAAACAAACATCAAAAAAAATCAAACAATAGACATACAGTGCACATGAGATCAATTCACCAAAAAAAGCTAGTTTGTAATGTATTACATTATAACAAAACAGGTGCTTTACCGTCTGTTAATCACTTGCACACATCTTGCTACCTCACTGAGTCACATTTTAAAAGACTGTTTTCTCTTTTTACCGCGATTTGTCAACTGATCTTAAAGTGATAGTACCACAAACTTCAAACTCTCCATCTATTGTTACTTCCACCAAGGCTTTCTCCCCTGAATCTAAAACACTCATTGAAAAAATGTGTAATATTTTATTATCTTTCATTTTAGAAAATGTTTCTTCAAAAAAATTCAGAATAAGCTAACCTGTTTCAAAAGCTTCCCTAACAAGAAAACACTAGAGTTTTAAGTTACTAGAGTTATCTTTCAGTAGCAGTGGCAACTAATGTGGCAAAGAAGGTGAGGAACACTAAGCCAGGCACAATGGAGCATCCCTTTCAACCCAGCACTCTTGGAGGCTAAGGCAGAAAGACTACAAGTTCAAGCCCAGCCTAGACAGCTAAGCAAGACACTGTTCTCAAAATAAAAATGAGGGCCAGGGGTATAGCTCAGTGGTACAGCACCTGCCAACCGAGCACAAGGTTATAAGTTCAATTCCCAACACCAAAAAAATTTTTAAAAAAACAAATGGATGTACAACTAAATTTGTGTTTGTTCTAAGATTTTGTCTGCCAGAAATATGCAATGAACACAGAAAACAGCACCCCGTGGAAACAAGTCCTGTAGGCATGTACAACCCGCAGCACACTTACATTATCAAAGATCCACCGGCTGCCTCAGTTCACCTGTGTTTTAAGCCACGCTTACCCACATCTACAGAGGTTACCATTTCAGACTGCCACTACTGCACAGTACCTGACAAACAACAATCCTTCAGCTGCCCACTGTCCATAAGCTTCAAGTATTCTTGAGGTAAAATAAAGCCTTTACTGCATGTACGCTAACCACTAAACATATGTAAAACATGAGCTACCTTTTTTATTAACTTATCTTTGTTTTCAAACTGTCACTAATAACATTTGTGAATGTTGTGCCCAACCTCATTTGCCCTAGAAACCCTCAGGCTTTTATCTCACACTATAGGGCTGTGACTTTTAAGACCGTACGCCCTGATACTGCAGAACTGTAGATGCAGCTAGGAAATACATTCTGATTTAAACTTGAAGCACTAATAATCAAATGTGACCTTGGAATAATCAAGGACTACTAAAAAATGGTATCATTTTAAGTAAAACCCATTATGATGGAAAGAAAAACTAAAGTTTTTAATTGGAAAGGCAGCCACGTGTAGAAGTAATCTAAGAGTAGACTTTTTCTGTAACTCTATTGTTTTTCAACAGTAAGCTTTCATTTCTTCTTTTTTATGTAGTCAGATTAAACCTCAAGTAAAACTGTAGCTCAGCCAGATCTTATGTAATTTATCTTAGCAATTTATCTCAAATAAACTCAATTTAAGATTTGTTGATACGAAGCTAACAAAAAATTTCAGTCACCACAGCACACCAGATAAAAACTCTGGCCTCACCATAACTTATTTCTACAAAGCAATTTTTATTTTTCTTTCAAAAAGTAGAAATTGCTTTATTAAATTTTAAGGACTTTTAACATAGTAAAGAATGAACAATATAATTCATACTTTATCTTGGGGGAAAAACCTAAATGCAGTAAGCTCAACTACTTTGTTTCAAGGTAGAACTTTATTTATTGTGGCCATACTGTTTGGAGACAGGGTCTCACTATGTATTCCAGGCTGGCCTTGAACTTATGATGTAGCCCTGTGTGGCCCTATACACTGATGATCTCCCTGCCTCCGCATCCTAAGTGCTGGGCTTCAAGGCATAAGCCATCATGCTGGTCCAAGTGACAACTTTAACACAAGTTTGTACAGCCTGAATCATAAGAGACCTTTGATATTTACATGTACAACTGGCATTCCAGGGAAATCCTCAAGGTCAAGAACATAACCCTAGCCCTAATATTAAGACTTATCACTCTTTACACCTCTTTGCTTGCACTTCTCAACATCAGAACTGGCAAATGACATTCTTTTCAGTAAGAATCTAAGTTTTTCTCTCTTCTACAGAGATACTGTCTCTATGATGGCAACTTGCATCTAGATGTCAATGCTGGGAGCTAGTTAAGTTCCCTGATTCTGTGACCTGCTCTTTCCTACACAGACTCCCCAGTACACCTTGCTAAATTCTAATACGTGCTTCAACTTGATTTTTAAATTTTCTAAAAAACTCATAAAGCAACTCTAACCTACAAATTTTCCTAATTTCAAAATATACATAGTAGTTCTCAACCTTATCAACTGCGGAGCTTCAAGAAATGATACAAGAGGATGGGGAAGTAGCACAGCGCCTGCCTGGCAAGTGTGAGGCTCTGAGTTTGATTCCCAGTACCCAAAAAAACAAAAATGACACATGACTGATCCTTACTATCTGGAGATTCAATTCATCAGGCCCCTCACAACAAACTCATTTTAATATTGATATTTTTTCTCCAATACTAAAACCACCAAAACAGGGAAACAATAATAAAATTTTCCTATGAGGTTTTTATGATGAAAGGAAGACCATGTAAACAAACTAATATGACTTAAATGATACAAATCAGTGATGGCAAACCCCTTAGAGCTTTTAATGATATAAACAGCCTGCTGCAGCATGCGTCCGTCGGCTGTAGGTTCGCTACCACTGGTTCAAATGAAAATTTTAAAGTCTTACCAGACAAGGCCGGGGATTTAGCTCAGTGGCTTAAGCACCTGCCTGACAAGCGTGAGGTTGTGAGTTCGATCCCCGGTACAAGAAAGAAAGAAAGAAAAGGAAAGAAAAGAAAAGAAAAGAAAAGAAAAGAAAAGGAAAGGAAAGGAAAGGAAAGGAAGAAGTCTTTCTTACCAGACAGTACAGGCTCCATCTAGTATCCTACCCAATTATCTCATATAATAATGAAATGTACAATGCCGAGGTTCAGCCTAACTCCCTTCTCCAAAAACATTTATTCAAGTACACAATCCAAAGCTCTTTCTCCTAGCCTGTAATTGCTGTTTTAACACTCATTTCATACAACAAACATACATTAAGTATCTGCTATGTTACCTCACTTTAACCAATATGAGCACAGCACCTAATAAAAGAGCCCCATCCTCAAAAAAAAACACATTTTAATTGTGGAAGATATGTAATAAATGAATACACAAGTAAATATTTATTAAATGACAGTAAAGTACATTGAAAAATAAAGCAAGAAAGAAGGAAATAAGGTTAGGACTGGTCACTAGGGAGGGATGAGGCAGGAGGATCACCACTAGTTTGAGGTCAGCCTGGACTACATGGTGAGACCCTGTCTCAAAAAAAAACAAAAACAAACAAAACAAAACAACAAAAAAGTTAGGACTGGGGATGTGGCTCGACGGTAGAGCACTGGCTTAGCATGCTGGAGGTCCAGTGAGTACTGCAACTAAAAAAAAAGTAGAGGAGTACTCCTGTTCAAAGAAGGCCTTTGGCTGGGTGTGGTAGCGCATGCTTGTAATCTCAGCACTCAACAGGCTGAGGCAGGAGTATTGCTGTGAGTTCAAGGCCAGCCTGGGCTACAAAGTGAATTCAAGGCCAGTCTGAACTACAGTCCAAGACCCTTTCTCAAAAAGACAACAAAGAAAGAAGGCCTTTGTACCTATAGCATGTAAAGGCCACCTGCACACTGTCCTAAAAAAAAGATTCAAACCAGGTCCTCATCTAAAGGAAAAAATTCGGAACAAGCAGCATACAATCCTTACATGACCTAGCTTTCTTTTTCCGTCCCAAAATGCTTTTATGAACAAAGAACCAAAGCTCTCCCAGAACTACATTAAGAGAAGCAGAAGCCTGAAAGGGAGGAAGAGCGCACAGGAGGGACCCCTCCCACTGAGCGAGCCTGGTCAGGCGCTTGTTGACCTCCCCTAGTGCAGACACAGTGCACACAGCCCTTCAGCCTGAGCGGCCAAGCAAGAGTTGGGAGGGCAGGGCCATTATCTCCAAATGCCTGGTTTGCTGGAGCCCCAATAATGACTCAAAAGGAACGCAAGGCTTTCATATCTACAGAACAGAACACTACGTTTAATTCTCTATTAGGCAAGCTTTTGTGTGCTTTTCTGAGAATACAGTGTTGCCTATTACTACTGAAAACTAAAATTATTGTAGTCACTATTTTATTAGAATATCATATTCCAAGCCAAGTATGTTTCATCTAATCTCCTGAACCAAAATAACTATTTTTTAAATATTTAAGGTTTCTAACAATGTTTTAAAGTATATGCACTGTCAATTTAAAATAAAAAATGTATTTATTTCATTCATAGTATACCACATTCCACAAAGAATTTAGAGTAGAAATTTAAAAGGAAACAAAAAATGAATTCAGGCCAGGGATTTAGCTCAGCAGTATAAGCATCTGCTTGGCAAGCACAAGGTCATGAGTTCAATCCTCAGTACCAAAAAAAAAAAAAAAAAGAAAAGAAAAGAGAAAGTGAATTCATTACATTAAAATGTTTTTACTTTTCTAGATTTTTACAGGCTTCTTAGAAATTGTGCCTTTTACAATGGAATATATTTGCATTAAAACAAAATTACATTTACTTTTATGGTAATTTTTCATTTTCCAAGTTGTCTTTATTTTTCAAATAACACAACTGTACATAATAATGGGGGACAGTGTGATATTTCAATACATGTATACAAAGTACAATGATCAGAGCAGGGTAATGAGTACATCCATCATCTCAAACATTTATAGTTTTTTCGTGTTGTGGACAATCAAATCCCTCCACTAGCTACTGTGAGATAAACATGACTGGCACCAACCGTAATTACTCTCCTGTGCTAGGGAACTTTACGAGTTCTTTCTCCTATCCAGCTGCACCCCCGTACAATTTGCCATGCCTCTCTCCATCTGTCTCCCACACTACAGTGCACAAGGATGCATGGATGGATGTATGTTTGCTTGTTTGGGTAGTAATGGGGGTTGAACCCAATGTATTCACATGGAGCTACATCTCCAGTACTTTTTAATTTTTAAATTCTGAGACAGGTAACTAATTTGGCCAGGCTAGATTGGAACTTGCAATTACAGGCATATGCAATCTTGCCCAGCTCCACCACTCTGCTGTACTTTAAAGCCAAAGTTGTGGCATTTGACTAGCATCCATGCTCTTGTTTAAATTTTTGATTACCTACTATGTATAAAAGGATACTCACTGTAGGTAGAAATTTGCTGTTTGTTTATATTTTGGTTATATTGTGTCTGTTACAGTCTAAAAAATATACAGCATAGCCAAAAATGTATTAAAACCAACTTCCAAGTGTCTACACTCAGCTACTAAATTGAATTGTCACATATAAATTTAAATCATCCAAACCTAGCATGGATAAGGCTGTAGGTTTGATCCCCAGTGGACGCACACACTCACACACACATCAGCTGACCTTACATGTGCATATGGAAATCCACTTACTAATAATCCTAGTATGAATTTCATCCACAACTGAAGTTAACCCTAGGGTCAACTGTAAAAACTGCACTTTTCAATGGTAATAAAACATATTAAGTAATTTATCTACAATATTTGCAACCACCTAACAATTACAACTCTTTGTTACTCCCTCCCTTCTTTATGCCCCTCCGCAAAGCAGTTAAAACACAAACAATGATATAAGTGCCTTGAAAAACAAGTCTGACAGGCCGGGGATTTAGCTCAGCGGCATAAGCACCTTCCTGGCAAACGTGCAGCGGTCATGAGTTCAATGCCCGGTACCAAAAAAAAAAGAAAAACAAGTCTGACCCTAACACTAGGTGTTAACCTTAACCTCAGTGTGCCTGCTTAATAAAAATGGCCACCTTGAAAAGCTTTGAAATTAAGGGCTCTAAAAGGTATACCATATTCCTCTGGGGGTGGGGCTCAGTGGTAGAGAGTTTTCTTAGCATGTGCAAACACCTGGGTTCAACCCCCATCCCAGGAAAAAGGAAAACAATGTGCTGCATCCAAAATTGTAAATATTCACGTTTGAATTTACTTGATTAAAACTTCAGTTCATCATTTGCACCAGCCCCATTTGAAGTGTGTAGCAGCTATGTGTGGCCAATGGCTGTATTAAAGCTCATAAAGAACATTTCTGTGATCACAGGAAAAAAAATTTTTTTTGAGACTCAATCTCAATATGTAGTTCAAATTGGCCTTGAACTCACTGTGTAGCCTAGGCTCGCTGTAGTGCTCTTCCTGCTTCAGCATCCCAAGTGCTGGGATTATGGGAAGGCATCCATGCCCCGCTTGATCACAAAAAATTCTGTTGTGTGGTGCTTCTCTGCCATCAGGGCAGAGCCAGGCAAATGGTAGGCTTTCAGTAAATCACAAATATTATCACCACGCTATGCTCATTTCTCTTAACTACTTTTACAGGAAAGTAAAATTCTGTCACTCAGACTCATAACAATATAGATCATTCAAGCTAAAATCCAAACCCACATTTATTAATAGGGTACAATATTTTAAGTGTTCCCATTTTGGATTATTTTTCTTAACTCACACTAATATCTGCACAGCATACAAGAGAAGAAGACACAAGAACAATCAACCTAGCAATCCTTTCCTGCAGGGACTGGGTCTAGCTTTCCAGAAAGGACTAAAATCTAAAAAGATGTCTTTTTCTCCTGTCTCACAACTTTGTCTTTCTTATCCTAAACTTAGATCACAAGAAAGCGGTGTGAGCTGGGGATTTAGCTCAGTGGCATAAGCACCTGCCTTACAAGTACACAGTCGTGAGTTCGATCCCCAGTACCCCCCCCCAAAAAAAAAGAAAAGAAAGGTGTGAACACTCACAGTACTTTCTAATTCTCCAGCTAAACAAACAGCATCAAAGATGGACAAAGCTCACAATTTTCTAACAAACTAATTTTTCAAGTAAGTTAAACTAGTGATAAATAATTACAACAAAAGAAAAAGAAAGCTTTTGGCAAACATAGTTATTTTGTTGCTGTTTGTGTGCTTGCTTGTTTGAGACAGGGTCTCTGTAGCCAAGTGTGTCCTGGAACTTGAAATCCTGACTTAGCCTCTAGAGGGCTGGTATCACAGGTATGTGCTACTACACTGGGGCCCAAACACAATTCTTTGAATGAGACCTGACATAATACATATCACATTAGCTGGGCATAATGGTGCATGCCTGTAATCCCAGCCCACAGGATGCTGAGACAGTAGGACTGTTGCAAATTCGAAACCAGCTTGGGCTACAAAGTGAACTCAAGGCCAGGTTGAACCAGCACTACGAGACCCTGTCTCAAAAAGACAAAAAAAAATAAAGAAATAAAAAATAAAATAAAAAAATCACATTATATTCATCTTACCCTTTTTCTAGAATTATAGACAAGAAACATGCAGATATTGTGACCCACCTATAACAATACTTAGTAAGACCCTAAAATAGTATGGGGACAGGGATTTAGCTTAGTGTCTGTCTGGCAAGCATGAGGTTGTGAGTTAAATCCCCAGTACCAAAAAACAAAAATAGGGCTGGGGATTTAGCTCAGCGGCATAAGTGCCTGCCTGGCAAGTGTGAGGTTGTGAGTTTGATCCCCCGGTACCAAAAAATAACATAACATAACATAACATAACATAACATAACATAACATAACATAAACAGTATGGGGGGGGAAAGGGCCCAAATGCAACAAAGTTTAATTTTAGGTACAAACCAGCCTAGCACAGGCCGTGAGAAGGCAGCACAGAAACTGAAATTTTGCAAGCTAATGTTAAACCACGTTTCAACTGAAAAATTAAGGTCAAATAATTTCATTATCTTGAAATTGAGAAGGACAATGAACAATGTATGTACCATTGTTGCCACCTGATTCACATGTTTTGAAACTTTGTTTTAGTTGTTTTTTCTTCTTTTTCTTTTTTGCCTTGAAATAAAATGGACTTGGAAAAACAAAAAAAAAGGAAAAAAGAAAAAAATGAAATTGAGGTTTTAATTTTTTAAAATTTACAAACTAATTTCAGCTCCTAAGTTTACAAACAAGTATAGTACAACAAATAAAACATAGCAGTTCAAAAACCCAATGCTTCCCAAGTAGTTTAACAGCTACCAAACTACTAATATTTGACCACAAAGTCTAGGAATATGTCCAACTTTTCCTTTATCAGGTTGGATAGGGGGCTAAAATCAAAAGAGCTAATTTACTATCAAAGCTGGGGAAAAAGTCATCTTGATGGTGTTTTATTGTAGTTGCTGTTTGTTCTGAGACAAGGTCTTGTTCTGTAGCCCAGGTTGGCCTGATACTCATGATCATCCTGCCTCAGCTTCACGAGTGTTGATATTCAGGCATGAGCCAAGGTACCCAGCTAGTAGAAGCAATAATAGACAAATACTAACTACTCTTTTGGTTAGTAATATTTTTCTCTTTCCTAAGGGAACAAAACAATAAGGGTTTTATATCTCCTTTAGTTCTCTTTCATTTAGTGTTTTTCGTATTTCTTTTTCATGTACCTTATTTTAATAAATCTTTTCATACTGTGATTTCAGTAAAGAAATCTTAAGATGCTTAATTAAGAACTGTTATTTTAGTAAAGAAATCCTAATATGCTTAATCAAGAAATGTTATTCTATGAATGTTTCAATAAACTGTGATAAATTTGTATCATGGAATAGCACTCAGCAACAAAAAGAAAAAGACAGCCAGGTGTGGTGGTGCACACCTGTCATCCCAGCATGCTGGAAGCTGAGACAAGAAAATCACCATGAGTTCTAAGGCTAGCCTGAACTACATAATGAGATTCTGCCTCAAAAAAGAAAAAAGGAAAGGAAAAGAATGGAAAGGAAAGGAAGACCTTGGATAAACCTCAAGGGAATTGCGCTGCATTTAAAAAAAAAAAATTTCCAGTTTCTATTGCATGGTTCTTCTTTGTTAACATTTTGAAATGACTAAATAAATAAATGACCAGTGACTGCTACAGGCTGGGGATAAAGGATGAGAAGGAGGTAGGCAGATGTTGGCCTAAAGAGGTAACACAGGGAGGCTTTGTGTTGATGGGACTGTTCTGAGTCTTGACTGTTGAAGCTGAATCTACATACCTAACAGCACTGCATAGAACTACACACACATAAATGAGTACAAGCAAAGAGGGGAAAATCTGAGTAAGAACAGCAGACAGGGCTGGGCCTGGTAGCACAAGTTTATAATTCCAGCACTCTGGGAGGCTGAGGCTGGCAGATCACAAATTTGAGCTCTGCTTGGGCAACCTAAGAAGACCCTGATGCAAAACTAAAAATAAAAGGGCGGTCAGTGGTGTAGCTCAGTGTGCAGGCCCAGATTCAACCCCTGGTACTGCAAAAATATGTAAGTTAAAAAAACAGTATCAAAGTCATGATTATGATTTGTAAGTTTTGCAAGGCATTATAGTGTTGAAAAAGTGGGGAAAGATTACAAGGGACCTCACAAACTGTCAATTTACAGTTATCTCAAAAATAAACATTTAATTTTGAAAAACAATGCTAACAGAAAAGTCTGAAATGAGAGAGGAATGACTACTAATGGTATTATGGATATACAGCACAAGTGTCTTTTTTTTTTTTTGTCTTTGTTTGTTTTGGGGTTTTTTTTTTTTTTTGGTCTTTTTGAGACAGGGCCTTGCTATGCAGTTCAGGCTGGCCTTGATCTCTTCGATCCTCCTGCCTCAGCCTCCAAATGCTGGGATTACAAGCAGGCACCACCACATCTGCTATTACAATGTCTAGTCTTGGAAGATGCTTATTTAAGCACTTAAGAATGAAACATTATGCTGACAGATTACTTTTGTTTCACATACATGAAGGCACAGCGATAGAATGCAAGTAAGACAAAATGTTAAACATAGGCAAAGAATTTATTAGTGTTGCTGGTATGCTCAGTTTTTCATTTTGACTTTTTTCAATATGAAGAAGTGCCCGGAAGTGCCTGGAAGTAGAACTCAGTAGTACACTTTGTGCATGTCCCTGGGTTCAATACTCAGTACCACATAAGAAGGGGAAGGGGGGCCTAGAAGATAAACTGTAATAAAGCTATGTTATACCGTCTCCCGGCTTAAGGTCTAAAAAATAAGGGCTGAGGATGGGACTCAGTAAGACACCTGTGTAGCCTGGGCCAGTCCCCCCCCCAAAAAAACAATTATTGTTCTAAAATTATGCAATAACCCCACCTACAACTTCAATTAGTCTTAAAATGCAGGGATAACTAAGAGTTATAAGGAACTGGACAGGACTTTCTGTAATTCAGCATTAACTGAAATCATAGCACTTGATAGGCTGAGGCAGGAGGATTGTAAGATTGAAGTTTTCCTTGGCAACTCGGCGAGATTCAATCTGCAACACATACGCGTATTCTTGGCAAAATCAAAGTCACTCATAAGGTGATTATTTCTAGAAAAACTAGAACCTCAGAGTTCTACTTTTCAAAAAAGTGACACGAATTATAATTGTAAGAGTTTTCATACACACCCCTCCAAAATTTTAGTCGTAATTTGCCAAGTACAGTTAATTCTTTCAGGCACAGGAGCACCCCCACGCTAAACACCAAATGAAAAATATGCTACAATGTATTAATTATAGTGCCAAGGCTACAGCACATATTCTACAATATAAACAGCCCCTACAAACATAAAAGCATTTATGGTTTTTTAAAAACGCCAACTGTACACATTTGAAACGCAGGGAATGAGTCTGAGCCAGTGCCAAGTTCCATCTCAAAAGTTCTAGTCTCTTTTCTGCGCAAACTTTTTTACATCAGTGTTAAAACGCTTCAGTGTATGAAAAAAGTCGGTCTCTACTAAAGGCTAACTTTTACTTTCTACCGTACCGCCCCTCGAAGTGGGCCCCACCTCCCGAGGACAGTGATGGGGTGGGGCTGTTTCCCGCTCGGAAACTAAGAAATAAATGCCTGTTCTTCGCTCCAGAGAGGAGGGAAGGAGAGGCCGAGGAGCTGAGGGCTCAAGCATACAGCTGACTACAAGGCGGTAGTTGCTTGAAAAGCTTCCTTTCCTCAACCGAACTCCTTCCTTCCTTCTCTCTAGCCAGGTCATTCAGTGACGCCGGACCGGGGGAGACAGGTGAATCCCAGAAGAGAGACAGAGGGAGGGACGCACAACGGAGGGAGCCGCGGCTGGGCAATGAATGAGACGTGCCGCATCCGCACCACCTGTTCCTTCCAAGGGTGCCACCCCGGCCTGCCGGCCGGCCGTACTCCCACACCAACCGCGCCGCCACTACGCGTGCTGCCCGCTTCCTAGCTGAAGGCCAAGCCTCTCCTCCCCGTGCTCAGGGAGGGCGAAAACTACCAGTGTGGCAGTGGGGGAAATCGGGCCTAGTCCGGAACCTGGGCCTCCGAGGCGTGGGGACAAGAGGGGAGCGCCTGTGCTCCTAGGCGCGCGGGCCTAAGTGCAAACCAGGGGAGGAGACTGAGGAGTGCGTTCGGCCTCGCTAGTACTACGAAGGCGGGGTCCTGGCAGGGGTGGCCAGGTGCCCGCCTGGCCGAGGTGAAGGGTGACAGGCCCGGCTACCCGGTAAATGTTTCCCGCTGCTCACCCGGAGCCTCGCACTTACCAAGATCCGCTTGAAGAGCGCATTCTCCTTGGGCGGGAGGCTCACGGCCGGCATCGTTCCGGCTCCTCCCGCTGCTCCCGCCACCACCCGGTTCGGTCAGTCTGTTTGTCCGACCGCCGCCACTGCCGTTCCCTAGGCTCCTTCAGCGTTGAATACCCCGATCTACCGCCACCGCCAGGCCTCGGGTGTCACCGCGTCGTCTTTCGGGGCACCCCTTCTCTTCCTTATCTTTTTTCCTTTCTCACTTAACGCTGCCGCCGCCTCCCCCCCACGGGTCTCCGTCGGCAGTTCACGTGGTAACTGAACAGACCGACAGAGGCAGCCAAAATGGCGGACGCGGAGGGCTTTCCCACCCGGGTCACACCTCCTATCGCGCAGGCGCGATGACCTTCTCTCTCCACCCTCTACCGCGGAGCTTGTCGGGAACCCTCAGGGTACTCGGCCCGCCGAGGCAGGGTTCTGGGTCGGCCCCGCCTATCCCTTCCGGCGCGACGCGCCTCGGAGGCCCCTGGGTAGGGGCAGGAGTAGCCAGCTACGCCTCTGACCCCTGCCTCTTCAAAAATAGTCTTTCTGCTCTTTCTTGCTAGACTGGCTTTTCATCCACTAGGTGGATGTGTGATCCTTAAGTACTAAAATGCAGGCGTAGGTGTGCGAGGAGCGCTGCAGTGGATCATACCCCAAGCGCCTAATGGAGGAGTAGGGGCGGAGGGGAAGGAGAAAGGGTTCGCCGCACGGTGGGGACTTGTGAGCAGATCTGCAGAGGAAGCGAGTTTTGAAAAGTATGAAAGAGCTTGAACCTATGAAGTGGGCCTGGCTGGCTGGGGTATTGGTGTCTTGCCTGGAAAGGTCGTTAGCCACTTCCAGCGTGACATGTTTGTACTGCCAGAGGAGCCTGTGAAGGATGAAGTGTGTGACTTTCACTGTTGAGGTCAAACACCACAGGGTCGAGTCACATTGGTATAGTGAACCAAGAAGTTCAGGGGTACTGACTCCCTGGAGCTGGCATCAAGCTAAAGCTTAATGCTGAGTGTTGAGCTGCCCATCACCAGAAATCCTCATATCGTGGAAGCTGAGGAGTATCCGAAAGACCTGTTCAACCCGGCCAAGTTAGACGTGATACTGATTAGGACATCTTGCACAGATCCGAGTCATTTTGTTAATAGCCGACAGTAAAACTTCAAAATGGCATTCCAATGATGGTCTAATTTTTTAAGTCATAAGAGACATTTTACCCTTGATTATCTCCCCAGAGCCAGAATTTAATCAGCATTCTTTGCATCATGAATCACTGCATGCAATGTGCAATAGTTTTTACACATCTTCATTCAGATAATTTGTAGTTTTCAAACTCTTCTTATTTAGCCCTCTGCAAAATTCACTGCCCCAGAGAGGCCTTTCAACTATTTGAACTGTTAAAAGACACTCCCCACCAAAAAATATTGCCCTAACTACAGGTGGTAATATCTGTTTAGCCACTACATTGGGTTTCCAAATCTCTGATTTCATATCCCCAAATCCTGACAGCAATATTATATGCTGTGGCTTTCCATTACAATTTTACAGGTCACCAGGCGTGGTGGTGCATGCTTGTAATTCCAGGAGGATTGGTATGAGTTAAAGGCCAGCCCGGGCTACAAAGTAAGTTCAAGCCCAGCCTGAACTGCCCAATAAAACCGTGTCTCAAAAAGCCAAAAAAAAAAATTTTTTTTTTAATTTTCAGGTCAAATTCAGGAGCTGGAGGGGACCAACTTCCTTTGCTTTTTGTTTTTTTTCAATCTGGAATCTAACTCAGGACCTTGCACTTGCCAGGCAGGCATTGTGCCACTGAACTGTATCCCAAGCCCTCAGCTTCCTCCTGCAGCTGCAAGTCTCAAAACAACAAAAATCCCAGAAGGGCAAAATGTTAACATTAAGTCTGGGTGAAAAACAAATTTCTTTTATGTTGTTTTTCTATAAAATTAAATAATCACTAACATGTAGATGTTTCAGTAAAGAACATCTTACATACATGAAGACCTTACATTATATATTCTTTTTGTAGAAAAACGTTTAAGAGATTTTGGAGGAAGTTTTTGTGTTTGTGTATGTGTGTGCTGAGGATTGAACCCAGGCCCTTGCACATGGTAGGCAAGTTCTCTACTGCTGAGTTATATCCTCAGCCTTGGAGGAAACATTTTGACCACAGTAACTTGTGAATGGACATTTATGTGGTGGTAAGATGAATGAAGTAATCTAATCATCACCATGATCTTCAGCATCATGTAGCTTTGGATATGAAGTTCCTAGAAGCCCAGCTTCCATTCACAGCAAAACTCAAATGAAATCCCTATTTGTCAAATAGTGCTGATTAGAAGATATTGTTTTGAGTTTAGACTGTCACATCACTGATAAGTCAAACTATTATCTCTGGGTGTGTTTTACCTTGGAAGTAGATCAGATAAATGTTGAAATGAGGCAAATATTCACTGAGCCTTAAAAATTGTTAATTATAGAAAAAATTGTTAATTATCTGTTATCAGCCAGAAAGAATTGACATTGGCCAAATTACTTCATCTTGCAGGCTCATCTAACGAGATACTAATCTTCTGATAGAAGATCAGAAATTGGCTTCTCCTTAGGGAAAAATAGAACACATTTACAGGAGAAAATATATAAAGGAATATAAAAGTAGAACATTGAACCCAGGAAAGCCAGGAGGTGTGACTTGAGTAAAATGTTTCCTAGTGGAAAGGCCTAAGACTAAAACTTTGTATTTCTACTTGCTAACTGAAATCTCTGTCTTCACCTGGGTCATGAATAAGCATTCACATTCAGCAGATGGCTTACATGAGTGTTACAAAGCAGCTTCTACCAACTATAATAACTATTAGCTCCTGGCTGAAATTGCTTTATCAGAGCTCTTCAGGATGGAGTTTCACCTACAGCTGCCTCCTCCAAGTGTAGAGTTCCACAGTTCAAATATGCTAAGAGTAATGTGCTTATATTTCATCACTTTCCCAAAATATACCCCAGTAAAAGGATACAACGACCAAACCTCAGAGAAAGAATGAAATGGGCTTTCCCAATAGAAGTACTGAAATGTGTCGTTTCACTGGCCCTGTATGCTCAGACTAAAAGTGGTTCCAGTTTCAACTTGTTGGAGACTAGCAAAAGCCTTGTCAGAACAGGTTTCCCAGGGATGTCGCAGAAAGGATATACAACTGACCTGTTGCTGAGTGGACAAAAAGCCAAGAAGTTGAGAGCCAACAACTGACTCAGTGCATTAGCTGGGTTGTTTGCTTAATTCAGCATAAGTCCAGGAACTCAAACTAGGTTATAGATTCTAATGTGACTCAATTTAGCAACCTAGTGAGCCATCATTTTCATTTTAAAATGAGGCAGAAAGCATAGTACAATTATTTTACTCTGTATTCAATTTTTTGTAGGCCAGGTACGGTGGTACATGCCTGTAGTCCCAGCATTCTGGAGGCTTAGGCAGGAGGATCATTGCAAGTTCAAAACCAGCCTGGACTACAAAGGGAGCTCAAAGCCAATTAACTGTGTAGCGAGGCATTGTCTCAAAAAGAAAAAAAATTGTTTAAATAATTTTTTGTTTAAAAAAATTTTGACGGCACTGCTAGAAAAAAATAGGAAACAAGTTTTATTGACATGTATTTTGCTTATGAAAATAAGCCTAAATGGCATTAGGTTTAAAGAAATGGCTTTAAATAGGTTTAAAATATATCATTTGGGCTGGGGATTTAGCTCAGTGGCTTAAGCGCCTGCCTGGCAAGCGTAAGATTGTGAGTTCGATCCCCGGTACCAAAAATAAATAAATAAATAAATAAAATAAAATATATCATCTGCTACCTATACTATTTTGTTTTGCAGTACTGGTGCTAAGTCACTAAATACTTCAGGCTAGCTAGGAAGTTGAAATCTTCCTGCCTCAGCCTTGTACATATTTTTGTATGGTCTTTAAAACATCAGATTGACCTGAAAATTTAATGCACAAACATCTGGTTCAACTGTGAGATAAAATAAAACTTACCTGTTGGAGCTGGGTATGGTGGCATATGCCTGTGATTCCAGCACTCTTAAGGCTGAGGCAGGAGGATTGTGGTGAGTTCAGGAACAGCCTGGACTATATAGTGAGTTCAAGGCCGGCCCAAAGTACATAGCAGGACCCTGTCTTAAAAAAAAACAAACTAACACCAAAGAAAACAAATCTGATCAGCATGATGATTTTAAGAGGCAAAACAAGTTAATTACTGTACAACTTGAATTGAACTTGACTCTTGTAGCACCCAACCTGCCTGTCAGCAGAGGCACTAACTCTGCAGAAAACTCAAACACAGGAAAGGGGATAAGATAGAACAAGGAATTTTTCAGGTCCTGGGGACATCTAGAGATACCTGAGAATTTACACTAGACACTTAAAGGACTTTGCCCACTGACGTGCAAGACTGCCAGAGAACTTTGACCACAGATGTTTATTAGACTCCTCCTGCCAAATGTCCCCCTGCCTTCTCTCCAGTCCTATAAAAAGGTCACACTTCCATTTTTTGGAGGTAGACGTCTTATTGCGCTCTCTGCCTGGCTGCACCCAGGCACAAGAAATTCTGGGTCGCCTTGACACAAGCCTGGTGGTCTCTGCTTGTCCCTTCTGCAACACATACATGCACTGTATGTTAAATATGTTATAATTACTATTTCCAGAAACTTTGTTAGCTGCCCAACAGCCGTGTGCCCGGTAATTTGACTAGCCATCCTTTTGCAGAAAGGCGGCAAGCAGGAGTGGTGCTCTGAATGCGGCACTTTAAGCCAGGCCTAAGGCTAGAGCCTTGCCGGTCTAGGCTTGGTAGCTGGGCAAACTGGCTCCCTAGACCCGGGCTCAGAGGCGACGCTAGGGCGCTGTCATTTCTCCTGGAGTTTCTACCGCCGGCAATGAGCTTCGGTGTGATGCCCATTTCAAATGGGCTTTAGGAACTGTTAAGAGAGCTTTTCAAACCAGGACATAACAGATTATCCTGGTTGAGTCGCTGTCAACCGATGCCCTGTGACCCCCCTGAAGAGGGAACGGACTGTGATTGTAAACTAAACCAGAAGTAAACTCAACGCACCGAGCCTGAAACACAGAACCCAATCCGAACGTTAGTTACTTTTCAGCCCGACCCTTCATTTTCAGTTTTTGGCTCCCGTGGGGGAAACTTTAGTAAACGTTCAGACAAGCGTCCCTGCGC
>PVJX010035185.1:0-18417 GCA_004027295.1 Dolichotis patagonum | reverse complement strand
CCATGTTTTGAATCTGAGTAAATAATGTGTACGTTGGAAATCTCTTTTGAGGAAAGCTTTAGTTTCAGGTTATAGTTTTTAAAACATCTTAATTTTTAAAGTGAGTTGCCATGGTAGTTTCTTGATGACAGATCTGCTATGTTTTCTTAGCAGTCCTTTACATGATTTAATGTTCATGAATTTCTCTTTGCAGTAAGAAAACACTGATACCTGCTACTGAGCTTTAGGTGCAGGTCTGTGGATGGTGTCTTTGATCTAGAGACTGAATCAAAATGAGTTTATTGAGCTATACGTAGATTTCTGAAAGCAGATGCTGTCGATAGGTTTTGTTACCTAAGACTGGGAATTGCTCCAGAAAGTCACAGAATCTTAGCCTGTGGCAGTTACTCTACTTGCCTCACTGCCCTGACAAATACAGTTTTGGGGGATTCTCATGGTAAAATAGTTTTATTCTCTGTGACAGAAAACTCCAGTGAACATTCTAGGTCTTTCCTGAAATTTTACTGGTAGTACTAGATTAATCTTGTTAAGTGGAAAAGGCTTTTTCCCCTTTTCGTCTCCTTTCCCCTTCCCTCTCCTCTCCTCTCCTCTCCTCTCCTCTCCTCTCTTCTCCTCTCCTCTCTCCTTTGCTTTCTTTTGGTGGTGCAGGAGAGTGACTCAGAGCCTCACATGCCAGGCAAATGCTCCGTCCTAAGCCCAGAAAATTCTTTTTACCAGAGTTTAGTTTATTTCTTTGGTAGGTCATCCATTAATTCAGTAAATCTTCATTGAACATTTGCTATGTGCCCAGTGGTATTTTAGGTACAGCGTATGTAGCAGAGAACAAACTATACAAGGTCTGCTGCTCACTTGTGGAGCTCAGTTTCTAGCAACAGGTAAAGAAGCAGCTGATAATACACCTGTAGGTGACAAATGGAGACAAATGGAATGAAGACGGTAAAATAGGATGATCTGATAGAAATTATGGGACGCATCTGATAAAAGCCAGGCAAAGGCTTTTCTTGAGGAATTAACATTTGAGAAGAACTTGATGAAAAATAAAGAGATGACTATTCGGAGAGATAGAGAGTAAGAGTATTTTAAACCAGAGAAAAGTATTTCTTCTCTGGGGAGAGAAGACAGGAGCCAGTAAGACTAAAGTTAATGATAGCTTTTGAGTAGAAAATAAGTTACAAGGGGCAAGAAATTGTAAGAAAACCAGCCGTGAGGCTTTTCAGTCAGGGAATGTTTATTGATCACAAATTACTGCTCTTAGTGTTCCAGGCATCGGGAATGTAATATTAAGCAAACAGTTTTGCTGAGTGGAGCTTCCATTCTCAAGGGGGACAGGCAGTAAATAAATAAGGAAGTAAGGTGGGAATTAGCAGACAGCGCGCAGTGCTGCGACGGCACAAGTGCACAAGACCAGGGAACGAGGCTTTTGTGCTGAAGTAGGCCAAGCACATGGCCTGATCTAAAAGGACAGCAGTATAGAAATAAAATGAGTACTTCAGAGCTAGCTTTCAAAGACAAACCCACAGTGCTTCCTAACATACTGTAAGGGACAACTAAAAGGAGAATCAAGAGTGACTCCTACATTTTTCATTAACAAATGGAAAAAATGATAGTACATTCACTGAGGTAAAGGCAAGGGGTGGATTGTGGAGGATGAAGGAAATTAGAATTTGTTTTGCCTGTCAAGTTTTGGTTTCTGTTTTCTTGTGTTTTAGGCTTCTTTTGGTTTTATTTTACTTACATTCTAATTTTGGTTTCCTATTGGATAGCCAAATGAAAGACTATTAGAGATGAATACTTGAATCTCTCTAACTAATAAAAAACGTGTTGCATTACGCGTAGTTTTTCAAGCTGTGAATGGAGGTCAGGTTACCTGGAAGAGGAGTGCTGACAGGGAACAGAACTGAAGGCTGTGATCCTGCTTGTCAGCTGTCCTCATTATACTCTTTATACTCTGAAAAATATCAAGGACACCAGAGAGCTTTTGTTTATATTGGTCTTATCTATTGATATGTATCACACAATCAATTAAAATTTCTGACCAGGATGTGATAACTAGAACCCCACTTACCCTTGTGTCTGAAACAAGAGAATAAATAGACAAACAGATAAAACCACAATTTTGAAGGTGCTGGCTACTGGGCAGCAAGAGACAGGCGTCCCTGAGAGATGAGGGAAATACAGTGAGCCTGACTGCAGAATGTTTGTCTCATAATGCTGCTAGGGGCTTCTGGGAGTCTGGGGACTGTGGCTTTGGGAGAAAAAGCTCAGAGACCAGAGGAACCCAAGGAGCCCAGGTTTGCAAGACAGTACTGGAGAGGCTGGAATAGCTCAGAGAACACTTAGGATCTGCAAAATGTTCACCTTGAGTGCTCTTGTAGCATACACATTATGGTCTGTGGCCACAGCGAGATGAAGTTAGAAGTCAACAAAGCTGTGGAAAATCACCAAATATTCGGAAATTAAATTACTTATTTCCAAATAACCTGCGGGTCAAAGAAGAAATTAAAACCAAGAAACCTTAAAAAGATTTAACTCAGAAATAAATAATATTTTCATAAAAAATAATTGTTTCTCCGTCTAAAAAATAAAAAGAAATAACAGATTTTTACCTACTCTTAACCCAGATGGAGTAACAGAGACTAGGTGAAGTGTTTTAGAATAATGGTTATTTAGACATTGGAAAACAGCACAAGACTATGAGCCTTGAAAGAAAGAAAAAAAAGATGATAAACTCTACAATTCTAGCAGCAGTTTTCAGACCCATCATGGGGAATCCCAAACAATCTGCTAATATCCCTGAGTTGATACAGAAATTAGAGTTCTTGGTTGCCATGGTATCAAGAATTCATGTGAGAGAGTTCCAGGAACAGGGGTCTCTGGAGTGAAGATAGCCACCCTAAGATCTGTAGAAGGGTCTCTGTAGTCTGTGGCTGTCTGGCAGTCTGCACAAGAATGAAAGGGAACTACTTGAGATCAGGAAAAGAGGCTCTTGAAAAGATTAGGCAGAACAGTTTCTAGAGTTTATACAGGATATGGAATACTCTGAAATTATCACCAGCCAGAGTACAAACACTTCATAAAGTAAGGGCTCTCCAAAGAGTAACAACTGAGTTACTTTAGAGCCAGTTAATATGCAGTTTAGGCTTTATGCAGGCCACATGTGTTGTCTTCTATATTTTGTTTGTTTTAAAATGTAAAAGTCATTCTTAACTAGAAGGCTGTAACAAATAGGTCCTGGGTTGGATTTGACCAATGGGCTATTTGCTGACACTTACTCTAGAACCCAAGACTACTGTAATTTTTTCTAATAAAAAAGGAATTTTTTTTAAAAAAGAGATCTTTTTAAATACATTTCATTTTAAAGAGATTTTACATAAAAATTGAGCAGAAAGTACAAAGAATTCCTGTATTCTCTTGGCTGTTCCCCATGCACAGCTTCAAATCTGTATCAGTGTTTTACTAGAGAAACAGTTATAAAACAAAATATACAAATGTATAAGAACTTACAAAATGGGCTTACATTGGCCACCCCAGAGATGGATGAGGAAGTGTACAGAGGGTGTCTGCATACTGACTATCCAAAGATTCATTCAGACCAAGGCGTGGAGCTCACTGCATGTCCTGTGTTTTAATTGGCAGATACTCAATAACCTGAAGAATTTTTAAATTGCAAGCCACAGCAAAAATATGATTTTTTATAAATATGACCAAATATTTATATGATTACTATTTAACACAAGTTATTGAAAGAAGTTTCACAAAATAATACTTAACTTTGCCATTTATAATGCACTTTTGTAATGGAAATGGTATTTCCTAGTCTGTTATTTATTACGGCACTGGGAGTTTTCATGCACATACTTTATACATCAATAAGTGATACGTTGGTTCTTGCAAACTGATGAGATGATGAGAACCAATGAAATTCAATGGTTAGGTTCAGTGTTGACTTTATAGAGAAATTTAATTCATTTCTTGTCCTGTTTGGTTTATGACCAGGATCGTGGAAAGAATTAAGTTTGTGAATGAAGTATCACCGTATGGGAGTTAGAATTGTCTTTCCTTAGTGTCTTTGGTATATGTATCAGTGTCTGGATATTGGAAGCAAACTTCTCTCTTCTTTGTTGTGAATTTTTAAATTTAGTACAGTTTCCCCAAGTGGAAGGATAATTTTCAAAGACAAGTAAAATCATTACTTTCATGGATATAAAATGGACACTTATTTTTACTAGAAAAATTTTAAAAACTCAATTGTTAGGGAACTAAGAAGACATTAGAGGAGAATCCCATGAAGAGTTACATTTATGAATGAGGAATATTGAAATGAATGTACAAATGGAGGAAAATTACCATCCTCTATAGTGGGGTAAGGAATTGAGGTAAACTCCACCTGAGGGGATTTTTATATTTATAGACAGTTATTTTCCATTGCTGTCAATGAATTGGGAGCTCTAGGCTCTGTGTCATTTTCACTTGAAACAGAACCTTCCCCTACATAGAGTATACTCTTACATCTTAATGTTGTGCTAGAAGAAAAATGGAAGAAACCAAGTGATTAAAAAGTATTATCATTGGCTAGTGTGTGAAAACCGTCTCAGAACTTTGTTGTAGCCACTTGTAGTGTTGATTCCTTCTAAAATTTTTGCAAGATTTGCACTATTATTTTGAGCCATGACCTACTTGTTTAAGGTTGCAGAATCAAGGTCAAGTCCTAAAGTCTGTGTTCTCTCAATGACTGGACACTCTCTTCAGCATATTATTCACATGCCCTAATAATGGTGACCTTAAAGTTAGGGTTACTTAAATTATTCTCAGATATGTTCAGGTGGCAGTAGAGATTGGTGTTAAGTGCCCTTAGGTAGGTAGGAGAGATTGATGGACAGAAGTCTTAGAATATTAAAATAAAAGGTTTCTGTTGGGAACCACATCAGACATGTGAGAAAAAAGGAGTTGGGATGAAGCTGTTAGAATCTGTTAGACCTTCCTAGAGGCTCCTGCAATTGTGTCAGCTACTGCCATCCTCTGGTCGTAGTAGCCTCTCCTTTCTTGGAATTTAGAATGGTAACTTTGGGATATATTTAAAGGAATATTTTTCTTACTCTATCAAAGGTCTTCCTGAGTGTGAGGTTTGGGGAGGAACCTGGAGTAGCAAATAGGAATATTGTGCTTGTGTGTGTATTTGAGGGTAGATGGATCGGGAGGAGACATCTGCAGCCTTGGCCCTTTGCGCTCTGCTTGGCAGCTCTTGTGGGCAGCGTAGTGACCGCCAAGGTGGCGCACTCAGCTCGCCCACAGAGCCCTTCCTCCTCCGGCTCTTGGTGTGAGTTGTTCACTTTCACTGTCCTGCCTTGCTGAGAAGGTCTTTTGAATTTCAGGTAAAAAGCATCAGAATGAGTTTCAGCTTCTGGTGGATCAAGCCAAAAAAGGATACAAGAAAACGGGTGGAGTGTTAAAAGACAAACTAACGAATAAAGACAAATCTGCAGAAAAGCTGTTATCTGTGTGCATGGGTAAGAGATGAATGCAATCAGAAATATGGTGAATGTTATTATTTATTTTTAATAAAAAGAAAAAAAGATATTTTCTTTGGAGTTATTAGATCTATTAAGTGGGAGAAAGTACTTTCAGATCTACTTTGTGTAGTGGTTGTCTAGAGTGATCACTCTGGGAAAGTCATTGAAAGAATGCCCTGAAGAAACAGTCTCCAAAGTCTGTCTTCCTTTCAGTTAATGAAAACTGTAAGTTCCTTAGTTGTTTAAGACTGAGGATACTTTCTGGATGTAGGATGTGTTGCTGGATATCCTAAGGTAAGGCGTACTACGAAGAATCTAAGTTATTGCCACAGAACCGGGGGAAGATGCTGACTTTGGAGGTTTGCTGGGTGAAATGTTCTGCTAAGAGTGCAAAGCTGGTGAGCATGGAATATAACTTAATTTGGATATTTTTAAAACTTGAGATTAATATGATATTTCTGTTGTTATGAGTTTGGGCCAGTGAACAGAATAGAATCATAATGGAGAAGGGTGCACCAGAAATTTCTCTATTGTGTTTGCTTTATTGTGGTAAAATATACATAACATAATATTGCATCTTTTTTCATCATTCACTCACGTATAATTCTTTCACATTAAATACTTTCATAGTGTTGTAGAACTGTCTCCACTCTGTCTACCACTCAAAGCCTTTTTAACAGCCCCAGCACAAACTAGCACTATGTAGTAACTGTCCCTTCTGTCTCACGAAGCCCTGGTGTTCTCTATTCTATTTTCTCTACCCATGAATTTGCCTGTTTTGATGCTTCATATAAATGGAATTTTACAGTGTGTATTCTTCTATGTCAGCTTATTTCCCTAAGCATAATGTTTTCAGTATCCATCGATATTGTAGCACATATTAAAATTTCAAGGTTTGATTGATTGATTGGTTGATTGATTGCTGTGCTGAACAGAGCCTCGGGCCTCTTACATGCTAAGCAAGCTAAGTACTACCAAAGTGCTTCCCCAGCCCACTTGTTCCTTCTTAATGGCTGAATAATATTCCATAGTATGTGTATACTGCATTGTATTTACCCACTTACTGTCATGGCTTATTTTAGTCTTTAGTTATTGTGAACTATAGTGCAGTAAGCAGTGGTTTTCCAGTGTTCCAGTCCTTGCCTTCAGTTTCTTTGGAGTAGAATTGCTGGCTTATTTGTATGGTGGTTCCACCCATCAGTTTTCCTCAGCCACATTATTTTGCATTCCCATCAGCAAGGCATGAATGTTCTGTCTTTTCCATATCCTCATCAGCACTTCTTATTTTCCTGTTTTAAAATTGTTATTGTTGATGTCATCTCAGTAAGTGTGAAATGGTGTGCTACCATAGTTGTGCTTCATGCACTTTTTAACCATTTGTTTTTCTTCTTTGGAGTATATTCAGGTCCTTTGATTGTTATTTTATTGGGTGTTTTCTGGTCATTATTAAGTTGAGGAGTTCTGAATATTAATCCCTTATGTATGTGATTTGCAAGTACTTATAAGCATCACCTGTGTCATCTTTCTGGTTTCTTGATAGTGTCATTTCCATGTCAAATGTGCTTTCACAAAAATGCTTAGTTTTGTTGAACACTTGTAGATTTGGTGTTGTGGTCTCAAAGTCATTGCCAAATTTGTTCTTTTCTAAGAATTTTACAGTTCTAGCCCTTACATTTAGGTCTTGATCCGTTTTGAGTTAATTTTTATATGTGGTACATGTAAGGGTTCAACTTGATTCTTTTTTTAATGAAATAATACAAAAATTTTAACGAAATAAGATAGTAATAATAGTTCATACATTGTATATCATTTTTATATGTGGTACATGTGAGGGTTCAACTTGATTCTTTTTTTAGTGAAATAATACAAAAATTCTAACAAAATAAAATAGTAATAATAGTTCATACATTGTATATCATTTTCTTCAAAGTAGTTACTTAGAGTGCAGCCAACTTGATTCTTTTGCAAGTAGATACCTAGTTTTTCTCACAACCATTTACCAAAGTGTTCTTTCCCCATTGAATATTCTTGGTGCTGCCAAAAATCAGCCAACCTTGTGAAGGTTTATTTATTTCTAAACTCCAGTGGTCTGCGTACCTGTACTATGCTGTTGTAATTACTGTAGCTTGGTACTAAATTTTAGAGGGAAAATTTGAGTTCTTTAGCTTTACTTTTCCTTTTCAATATTGCTTTGGCTGCTTGGGACCGCTTGAGGTTTTTATATGAACTGTAGGGTAGACTGTATCTTTTCTGCAAAATTGTTAGGATTTTGATACTGGATTGTGTCAAATCTGTAGGTGGCTTTGGGTGGGTGTGTGCGTGTGTGTGTGTGTGTGTGTGTGTGTGTGTGTGTGTGTTTGCGCATGTGTGTTTCATTATGTAATCCAGGCTGGCCTCAGACTTAATCCTTCTGCATCAGCCTCACAAGTGCTACAATCAAAGGCATGTACCACATCCCCGGCTTGAGTCGACACCTTAATAGTATTAACTGTTTTAATTCATGAATGTGGGGTTGTCTGTCCATTTAATTGTCTATAATTTCTCATAGCAATTTAATAGCTTTCAGTAGACCGGTCTGTCTCCTTTGCTGGATGTATTCCTAAGCATGTTACTGTTGCAGGTCTTCCATTCCTCATTGTTCTCGAGTCCACCGGTACCTTTAGCTGGACACTGCCTGCCTCAGTGGCTTTCTCAGAGTTTTTGAATCACTTACATTTGTTCATGAGTTGTTTGAAGGATAGTCTGAGAAGCTAGTCTACCTCTGAAGACACTCCAGCTTGCTGTTGCCCACCAGAGCACTGCCTGCTGATTAGTGGAGTCTCTTCAATGTTGCTTGTCTCAGCAGTACAGTACTGTCTGTGTGCACATAAATGTTGGCCCCCTGGGCTTGAGGGTGAAGTCCTTGTGCGGTTGCTGTGCATGCATGGGGAGTAGGAGAGAGGAGGCAGACGTGAGCTGATTGAAAGATGGATTCTGTGTACCCTTGTACAGGCAGTTCCACTTGCTCTGTAGCAGTGAGGCGCCTCTGTAAGTGAGCAAGACGTGAATTCGTTGGTGGGAAAACCTGTCCTGTTCATGGCGTGTGTCTTTGGGGAGGCCTGAGGTTTCAGCCTCATAGTTGATGCTCTACTGGAGAGCCTTCATCTTCAGGCCGAGGGTAGACAAGGATACCTGGCTTTCATTACCCACAGATTACTGGACGATGCGATATTTGTCTCCAACAATAACTTATCTTCTGGAAGTTAATGCAAAAGTGGAAGAAGAAAGAAAAGAATACAGATGATATGCACATACAAAAACATGGGTGTTTTAGGTTGAATTCGTGTTCCCTGTTGTTTTATTGTGGTCTTGAGGATTGAAGCCTGGGCCTTTACCCTGAGCTACATCGCCTGCACCTGTCCTCCTCTTTGAAGTTTTGAAGCAAGGTCTTACCAAGTTTCTGGCCTAGCTTAAGCTTGTGATCCTCCTGCTTTAGCCTCCCAGAGTGCTGTATTCCTGGTTTCTCAGCTTGATGGCTCTTCCTGGCCAGTTTAGTATGTGATTGCCTTAGGCATGCAGAGGGTCTGTGGGGATTGGTACCCTACAGTGGGGACCCTTGTGATTACAGGAGAAGACCCTGGAGATAACTTGGTGGTCATCTTGTTAGCTCTTTTTTCCTTTTCTCTGAAGCCTTGGAAGGGGCTGGCAAAAGCTTTGTTTTGGTGATGATGGCTTATTAACAGGAGGCATCAGAGTTTATACTCCTGTGATGTATACTTTTTTCCCAGTGTAACAAAAACTTATAATCATTTCAAGAAAACTGTGAAGTATATGAACTTGGAAAATGTTCTTTTTTGAAGGGTTTGATTTTTTTTTCCCATAAATTTTCTGTGCAACAGAATCTTGAGTTTGTTATGCCTTGTATGTCCCCCGAGAACCCCATGTGATTACATGTGGGGCTTTCTCGGTGGTGGCTGGACTTCGTGTGTGTGTGATGCTGGATCAAGGATGTGATGTCAGGATTGATTCACGGTATGGGGCTAGGGTTAGGCCTGGGTAAGATACAAGGGATAGAAACAGGGTTTCTCGTCACCTGCTGCTTCACTACGTCACTGCTTGCTGCCTTCTGCTTGCCACCGACTCTTTCTCCTCTGCGATGCTCCTCTGCCATGTGCCTCCCTCCCTTGGAGCCAGCTGACTATGCACTGCAGCCTCTACACACTGAGCTAAATACACCCCTGCTCCATTAACTCTGGGTGTCATGTATGTTGTCTTAGCAAAAAGAAAAGTAACACAGATGAAGTTCTTTTTAGTGTCCTTTATTAGAAGTCATTTACTTCTAAATATCCTCTCTGCAGGGTGTGTGAAAACACATTAAATTTAGTGCATGCTTGCTTGTGAAATAATTACTCAGTTCCTCAACTTTCAGAATTTTTTATCTTTTGCCATACTAGGGATTGAGCCCAATGCGTGCTGTACCACTGCGATACTTGCCCAGGCCTTTGCTTTGTTTATCCAGAGACAAGAGTCTTGCTAATTGTCCTGGAGGGACTTGGACTTGCGGTTTTTGTGCTTCAACCTCCCTAAAGAAATTTAATCTTTTTTTGTTATATTTGTCAGTATTTTCTGATCTATGAAGTACAGAAACATTCCTTAGTAATCTGTAGATTCCTTCACAGCCTCATTATAGAATTATAAAGGTTATCATTTCTGGTTTTAAAGGGAATTTTATTTTGAAATTAGTTGTGGAGTAACTCGAAGTGGACCATGTTATTAGATAGCACTATTGTGCTGATTCTTGTTCTCCATCACTGAGTTTTGGAATCAGTGGTTTACAAACTTCTACTTTACTAAGTACAAATAACAACATTAAGTGCCGTAGACAAAATAGGGCCAGGGGTGTAGCTCAGCGGTAAGCGCCTGCCTGGCAAGCTTGAGGTTGTAAGTTCGATCCTGGTCGTGTCCACCCCCAACACACACACACACAAATAGGTATACAGAGATGGTAGATTTTAATAGTAATTGTTAATATGTCTTTTCTATGTTTTTAAATTTTTCTTTTTTAGTACCAAAAGATGATCAAATGAAATTCTCAGATGTGGCGTCAATTGCAGGCCATTTTCACCCATCACAGCTGGGCTCCCCACTGAAGTTGGAGCCTGAGAGAGCAGATGATTCTTCTAGTTGTACTGATATTCAGGAAGTGTCTCTTCTCTTCTCAGAGTCAGATTCATGCAATAGGTAAGAGACACGTGGTAACTGATTATTCTGAATTTCTGGTTCCTGTGTATGCATAGATAGAAATAGTTCCAAGGTAGCTTTGAAGCCTGACGTTTGGCGGTTTTCTTCCATTTCTGCCTGTTTACTGCCGTGTTATCTTGACAGTGACAGCAAGCCAGGATATGTGGGAAGGTAGTGCAGTGACTAGAGCGTCACTTTGTTTTTCACTTTGTAGCCTTTATAGAGGACTTCAGAATTGAAAAGAACCAGGATAAGCACTGACATTTTTGAAAGTGAATGAGGTAATTAGAAGGTTGGGTGCATAGAAAAGTAAAATAGGATATTTGCGTGTAGGGGTGTGGGGGGATACTGGGGTTTGAAACCAGGGGAATTCTACCACTAAGCTATACCCACAGCTATTTTTTTTTTTAAGTTTTGAGACAAGGAGTCATTAAATTGTTTAGGCTGACCTTGAACTTGTGATCATCCTGTCTTAGCTTCCTCAGTAGCTGGGATTATTGGCTACCACATCACCACACCCAGCTAGAAAAGTAAAATAAAGAAAAATTTAATTGAGCAAATGGAGTGGATTAGAGGAATCTTTGAAAACTATAGATTTAGTGGTGAGCCATTTTGAAAAGGTATTTTTAAAAGACAGTGTATTATGGAAGGGTGACTTTGGGATAATTCATTTATACAGATACATGTACCTGTTTATATTTCACATTTATCACAGGTTGAGCATCCTAAATTTGAAATCTGAAATGCTCCAAAATCTGAAACTTTTTGAACATCATAGTACATTCTGGAGCATTTCAGATTTTGGATATTTAGGTTAAGGATGTTTAACCTGTAAAGGGTATGCATATATTCCAAAATCTGGAAAACTGTGAAATCTTGTCCTAAAGATACTCAGTTAAGATAGTCAGCCTGTAAGTCATAAATAACCCTTTTCTGTCATGTTGAATGGCTGCAGTGTTGTTTGTTTCTATACTATAATTGACCACTTAGGGCAGATCTCTAGTTTTCCTCATTGTTCTGCGTTTGCACTTAACGTGGGACAGATCTCCTTCATCTGCTTCTGTTGAATTTCTTCCTTATTTTTACCATCATTTTGACCCTGGAGATGTGGTTGTTATCTTCTGAATAAATTACACCAATTTAAAATGCAGTCAGTAGCATAGGATTAGTAATAGATTTTGGAAGTTACTTAATTTTTTATATTAGTTCATTTAAAAATTAACACTTCTAGAATGATAACTATTTGTGTAAATCACCAAATTAAGAAATTTGTTTACTTGAAGACTTTTGCTTTCCTAGGATTCCTGGGGGAGTAGCTTTGACTTGTTCACGGCCCAGTATTAGGAAGGGAAAAGTCTTACTGCTTCATCCCAAAGGTTTTTAAGGTCAGAACCATTGTGTTTCTAGTTACTGAGGGATAACCGCAGTTGTTACATACTAGATTTGGACCTTCCTGTCAGGCCAATGGGTAGTATTTGCTTTTAAACACAAATCTTCATGAATACAAGATGAAAATTGAGAAAAATAGGAGGCAGAAAGAGTAAGCATTAGTTTCTAACCATAGTTACTAGATGCTTGAAGTTTTGGGCTGCCCGAGTGGACTGGGCCATGTTTGTGAGCTTGGCCTGGGCATGGCATTAGCTGAACCCAGAAATACATGGCAGTGAATGTATAGAAGTATAGAAAAGAGGGTGTAATGGTTGCTACATTGTGTCAACTTGAGAAGTTGAGAAGCTTAATTAAGTGACTCAGCAAGTCCTCACTTTGTAAACACCCTCATCCTGTGTAAGAGGAGGGCAGAGGTGGTGTGAGTGC
This sequence comes from Dolichotis patagonum, assembly GCA_004027295.1. NCBI lineage: Eukaryota > Metazoa > Chordata > Mammalia > Rodentia > Caviidae > Dolichotis > Dolichotis patagonum. The sequence goes on along the minus strand of PVJX010035185.1, from coordinate 5,872 downwards.
TACACCCACCTGACGCAGTCTGCTTACAGTGTAAGAGAGGAAAAGACGCTCCCAGCTCCCCTAACAGTTCTACTGTTAGTTCTACCACCTTCCAACAGTGCTGCCCTGGGGATCAGGCCTTTAATATATGGGCCTGTAGCTAATGGTTTCCTAAGACAGGTTGAATCCACAGTCTACTGATTATAATTCTTCACTTTTACAAAAGTGCAAAAAGGTAAAAAGTGCTTACCGTCAGCAGCTTGCTGCTCCTACTGTCTGTCACTTGGTTAGGGAATTGATCTTTATCATTATTTACCTAGGTTCTGACCATGGTCCTGAGTAATATAGACTGTTTCTTTGCCCATCCTCTTTGCTTTTCTCTTGGTAAGGATCACATATCGTTATCCTTATGAGAGATTTTTAGATGACAACTCAAAGTGAGCATAATGGTGTTAGGTTCTCTATGACAGGGTCAGACATTGGGTTCACTTATTCAGCAAGTATATATTATGTGTCAAGCAGTATTTTAGATCAGTTTGGTAGTGATCTGACCATTAATTTTGTTAAAATTAAGGCCTACATGGTTTCACAATATAGGTGATTATACTGTGTGTATATGTGTATATGTGTCCACACCTCCATGACCCAATGAAAGTAGCTAACAATCGCAAATTTTAAATAGCTGTACTGATACAGTTTGCACAACACACAATTTACCTATTTAAGTGCACAGCTCAGTGGTTTTCAGCATATTCGCAGAATTGCCCAGCTGTCGTAGCAGTTTTAGAACATGTTTATCACCCGGAGAGAAGCCCCGTGTCCCTCAGGAGTCACCCCCCACTCTCTCCTCAGACCTCCTTCCCCAGACCTGAGGCAGCCACACTCTACTTTCTGTCCCTATAGACTTGCCCAGTATTGACACTTCCTCTGTAGCACAGATGTTTTCAGACTTAATCTACTTGTTCAGTACTATATTTCTTTTTATTGTCAAAGATTCCATTGTATGGATGTATGTTTTTACTTATTCATTTATTAGCTTATGGACATACGGGTTTCTATTTGAAGTTTAATAAGGAAAAATTCATGAAATTTCTTTATGTACTTTGGAAGTTTAGCTTCAGTGATAGTATCTTAAGAATTGATTAGACGTCCCTTGAGCAAGTGGGTTGTGTCTCCTTGATTGCTCATCTCTCAAGTATGAATAGGAGGGGTTTCACACATTGTAAATATTGAATATATTGATACTTAAATTTTTAATTTTATTCAGGTTCTTCCTTGTACCCTTTTTCACTTGCTCTGTCATTTTGTCAGTCCAGGAGCTTCAAGTTTAAAATATCATCTCCCTTAGATATGGCTTGGAAACTAAGGCTCAAGGCAAGTGAGCAAGAAATGAGCCCTGAATGCTGGTGTTGGGTCGGTGCCAGAATGGACCGCTTGGCAGCTGCGGGGTAGCAGGAAAATAGTAGGCTTGATGTGGAATGGCTGCGGGCAGGTTTTTTGGGAGAATTTTAGATCTAGTTTTTGAAAGTTCATACCTGCATGTCTTTGAAAAGATGAAGATAGCCTCTCTCAGATCTGTTGAGAAGATGAAATGAGATATCTGATGTGAGGGTCTGATAATCATATGACTACTGTACCTTCATAAACACAAATCTATTAAATTTTCCTTAGTAATACTGGAAAGGGTAGAATTTTGTGGCTGGACATTTCAGAAATGCCTTCCCAGCCCTCACTGTGTTAATTTTAAGGCATACATTTTCTGTTTTCTGTTTTATTCGGAGTTGTGATATGCCCCACAGTCCGCAGCATCTACCATTGCTGACGGTGTGGCTGCTGGCAGTGTGCGCTTGCCAGAAAGTGTCCATATTGGCTTTCATGCTGTTATGCCTTCAGTTGGCTGCGTGTATTGTTGACAGTGTATTAGTTGGTCATCTAATATATTTTCAACAAAATAATGAAACTAAAAATTAATATGTATAAGGAAAAGCACAGAAACCTAGCAGTAGAGTGTAAATTTGATATTAGTAAGATATATTCAACCCAAGATGAATGACTACAGTTCTTGAAAAGCAATCAAGTGACAGGACCTAGAAAACAGTTTTGCAACGTGCGAAGGATTGCCTATTTGTTACCTGACATGCTAAAGGCAGGAGAAACAGCTACATATCTTGAAATAGGTAGATGGTAGGAATTTCAAAGTAATAGCAGTGACCAGGAGTGATTCACGATGGTAAGGACTAATGGTAAGGTTCCACATGTCAGTTTGTCAAATACTTTTTGCTGTATTTGAGCAGAGACTGCTTGTCGTCCAGCCTCATACAGTGTGGCAGAGAAAAAACTATGAGTTCAGTTCACAAAGCAGGTGTCAGTGCTTAGATGACATCCCTAGGGACAGAAGTTGAGTGGTTTCAAGAGTGTGGTACCTCTGCTGTTGGGTGAGTTTGTGCAGGAAAACTCAGATATTACAAGTGCTGAGCCAAACCATGAAGAGCTGTATAATGATACTTTAGGAATGCTTTGACTGGTTTATTTCAATTATAGTGTTATTTATGCTTAACAGGTGTTGAATGATGTCTATGTATTGAACTCTCTCTCTCTCTCTCTCTCTATATATATATATATACATATATATATATTAAAAATTCTATGTAAGAATGAAGTATTATATCATTGCTAAATTAACCTTAATATTTGTCTTTTATTAGCAAGTAAAATAATGCTTCATTTTGCCATCAGTGTTGTAGTTTTGAATTTAGTATCTGAATACAAATAAGCTGCCTTGCTTCAAAGATAGCTTTACATCTGAGTGGAAGTTCAGACGTGTCTTCTAGTACATGATGGTGGGGGCCTGGTTGAAGGCTGTCCCAAAGTATAACAGCCCACTGCTTAACGTTAATGTTATTTTATGACTCCAAAATTGAAATAGTCAGGAGAGATACCCTTTCTGACTAAGATGATTAACATCACAGAATTCAGGAAGAGTTCACCATAAGAGATGAGACCACCGCCTTAGTAGACTAATAGCACAGCAGTGTATGTAGTTTTTGTTATGTCTAACTTCTCTTTCCAAAGTATCCAGACATCAGCAGAAAGAGAAATGAGGCACACTTGTGATTTTTCCAACTGTAAAATTGTTTTCTGTCAAATGTAATAGTTGATAAATTGTCTATGTGTCCTTTTACCACTTGTCTTTTGCAGTTCTTAACAACCTTCCAGAATTATATTTGTTTGTTATATATTGAAGTGTTTGTCTTTATTCTTTTCAATTTTTGCAAATAGTTTTCATGTTTTTATTATAATTGCTTTGTTGTTTTCATTATAAAGCCCTAAATTTTCAAAAGTGCTTTTAAAATTACACATTGTATGTGTTTATTTTAAAAAATAGAAAGTTTAGATTAAAAGAATGAAATTCCTTAATTTTCATAATTCTTTAATAAAATTACACAATTTTATCAGCCAGAATTAACTTAGTGTTACCATTTTCTGAAATATATCCTTCCAAAGATAGATGTATAAATAAATAGATGAACATTTTTAGATAGAATCATACTTTTTTTTTTTTTTTTTAGTTTTTAGTAGTTTTCTTTGTAAGGAGAAAAGTCATGCTGTTTGAAGTCTAGTGTGAATAGAAATATGTCATGAGTTTTTAATTCATGCAGTCTTGGTGTTACACAGAGTATAGATCTTACGTATATATATAAAGAAATTGGTTCTCTTTGTGCTAGAGCTGTGTTCAACCTTACATAACCAACTGACAACCAAAAATAACCTTTTTTTAAGATGCAATAGTTATAGCTGATCCAAATAATTATTATGATAAGACAGTTTTATTGGTAACCTAATTCTGAACTCTTACATACTTCTTTAAGAATTTGAATTATTACTACTATGTTCATCTTCTGTTGCAAACCTGAAAATATGATAAACAACTTAATAAGAATTTAAGATTTTTATGTAGCTTCTTGTTAGGTGATTTCTGGAAGTGGAAGAGACTTGTTCAGATCTCTCTAAATTAGTCTATTGTTCTTACTGATGAAGAAGAAAGTGCTTTGTTCACCAAGTTCTGGCAAGCGGAGGATGCTGCATTTCTGCTGAGGACTGAATTAGAAGAAAAGATGCTATTGATTAAAACCCCAGAGAGAAAGTCTTATCTTCATGCAGAAATAAATTGTTGTCATGCTCTTTCTTGGAAGAATCGTTAAGTCATTATTTTGAAAAGGAAATTGTACATTTTAGGTGTAGGCAACAGATTTTGAGAAGAGGCAGTCTCAGCAGGGAGGATGGCACATGCCTATAATCCCAGCACTTGAGAGGCTGAGGCTATTGGATTGCTGCACATTTGAGGCCAATTTGAGCTAACTAGTGGTCAAGAGCCTGTCTCAAAAAACAAAATAAAACAAAAAAAAAAAAAAGTGAGAGAGACTATCTTTTGATATAATTTCAGACATAATTTTTTGTAGTAATACTCAGTTTCTTCAGTTTGAGAAGTGTGTAATTATAGTGTCTGTGGATGGCTTTGTTCAAGAAATGCGTGCATTTTAATAAACACACAGAGAGATGAATGAGGCAGAATGTTAACAACTGGAAGATGTGGCGAAGGGTATAAGAATCATTTTTTATAGGTTTGGAATTACTACATCTAGAAAATTTTTTATAAGGAAAGATTTAGTATTTACGATTTGTTGGCCAAAAAAAGGCGATAGCCAGGATCTCCATGGCCTGGTGAACCTGGTTTTGGTTTATTTTAGTCAGGCTGTTCCAAACCAGTCAATGTGGTTGTCTCTGCTTCTGTGTGCTGAGAGACATGGGTGACTGGTGTCAGTGCCCTCCTACAGTGTCGGGTTGGTCCTCAAGGGCTGCGTCAGTTAAGAGATGAGAGGGCACATCTTAGTTTCAGCAGTTCCTGGTGCAAACAGTGGCCTCTGAGCTGCTGAGCGAGGAGCTCCATCTCTGTGTTGTAGGATGTCCCAGGTGGGCCCAGACAGGACCCAGGTACTTTGACAGGGAGGCTCATTAAACTGTTGCTGTTTTTCACTTCTCATTTCTCAAAGAGCTGTCTAGAAATCATAAGAGCTAGAAAGAAGAACACATTTGTGACAAAATCTTGATTGCTTTTTTGTGGGACATTCCACTGTTTCTGAAGGTATAAATTCCACTTGTCCTCAATTGTAAGTTGGAAAATAATGGGAGTAATCTTAAGGGAAAAAAATCTGCCTTGGTGATAGTAGTCTAAGGAATGTAAGAGGTTGGCACCACCAACCTGTGGGTGAGAGCAAGCCGAGCCAAGTGCTGGTGGGGTAGGGAACAGTGTCCTAAGAGGCCTTTTGCAGCTGGTGGTGCAGTTGGTTGGGGACTGAGACTGAAATGTGGTGTAAGGTCAGCGGGGTTCATGGTGAGGGCCGGGTAAGCGAATAGTCTGGGATTGACAAGTGAGGGTTTTGAGATGAAGGCTTTAGAGGCCCAGGATTGTGTTCTTTTTTTTTTTTCTTCTAATAATTTTATTTAAAGAGAAAAAAACAAAACAGAATAAAGGGTAGCGACAATACAGTATTCCAAGGAAAAAAGGAAAAAACAACAACAACAAAAAAAACCTAAGAAATTATTACTTGACAAATTACATACCCTCTTCTTGGAAATAGTTGTTCAAATTACAAAATTAAAACATGTAAAGCAGACATTCAAACGGTGAGACTGTTAACAGCTCTGCTCCACGATCTGCCAAAAACAGCAATATGGTCATCCATCTTACCCACTCAAATATACACGCAATTATATCAATAGGGTAAAATTAAACACAACAAAACAGAGCAAAGCGGATCACAAGAAAGCAATGTAAGAGACAAAAATTTCAAAACTAGACAATCGGAGATATTCACTCTCTATCATATTGACT
>PVJX010035184.1:0-18420 GCA_004027295.1 Dolichotis patagonum | reverse complement strand
CAATGGGAAAAGCCCTTCACTGCAGGCATTGTTTCTAGGCCCCAACTAAGTCAAGATATCACTGTGGTTACTCTGCTTCCCCCAGATGCTTTGAAAATCATCAATAATCATCAAGTTCCTGAAAGTGTGTGCTGCAGTAATGGAGGATTAACTCTTAAGAAGTAGTCCCTCCCTCCCGAGGTTTTTATTCTACATATTTAAAGACACAAAATGAACACACGTGAAATAAAGAACCTAGAGAAAAACTCAGGGCTTCTACTGCTTCCTACAATTGCTGAAATAAATTATATTATGGCTTAAGACCATACACATTTTTTAGCTCTCAGTCCTGGTGGTCACAAGTCTGAAAAGGTTCTTATGCAGTAGCATTCAGGGGGTGCTTGAGCTGCCTTTCCCTCTGGAGGCTCCAAAGGAGAATCCTTACATTACCCAGCAGAGAACCACCTGCATCCTTTGGCTCATGGCCCCTTGCTCCCTCTCCAAAGGGCATCACTTTAACCTCAGATTTCTCTGGCACGCATCCTACTTCTGCCTCTGACCTTCTTTCCTCCCTCTTATAGAAGTTCCTGCAATTATTTTAGATAATCTAGGATAATCACCCATCTCAGGATTCTAAACTTAATCACACTTGCATAATCTCTTTTCTCAAGCTGGGTAATATATTCACAGGTTCCCAGGAATAGGGTGTGGTGCAAAACTCCATGAATAAAAATCAATACAATGATAAGTGCAAATTTTGTGACCTGGGACGTAAGTGTATAAAAAGACAGAATTACAGGATTAGAGAATCAGTGCTGAGAGGATCTTAGAAGTCTGTTTGTCCACCCAGTACAACCCTGGCTACATTCATATTTCAGTATATCCAGTTATGGCAAACCTGGCCCTTTCCAAAGCAATATACAACCTGCTTCTGCAAGTGCTAATTGTTAGGAATGTGTTCCTTGAGAAACTGGATTGTCCACTTGACAGTAGGACAATGCACACTGTACTCCATCTCCCCAAGACAACACTAGAAACCCCACAGGTCAAGGCCCCTGCCATGAGAACTCTGTCCCTTGTGCAGACAAGAGTTCTCCTGAGTACAGAGTCTAGTTTCCAGACCCGTCTCTTAGTTCTCAACTTGTGCCAGGATCAGAGCTCAAATGATGCCTATAGCAAGCACTAGTAGACATGTGTCTGAACACATTCCTGGTAGTGTCTATCATTCTCTGTAAGTGTCTATAATTTGGAGAAATATTTTGAGGCATCTTGAAAGCCATTGGAAAAAGCCAATGCATATTGTAGAACAGTGGAGTTGATGGATCTGAGCAGATCAGTATTCTGACATAAGCCCCCAAAAAGATAAATTCTGCATTGATGTAGCTAGGAAAGATCAGAGAAAAAGCTATGGCAAGAACTGTGAAATGAAGAAATGAGAGAAACAGCTAGGACAGTGATAAGAACACATCAGAGAAAGAATGGATAATAAGTAACTCCAGGGATGTGGTGACTGGTTGGATTCCAAGATCCATTTTCAAAATTTTGCAATGAGAGAGCCATTATGGAGATTCAACATCAATGGAAATCTACCTGGTTTAGAGAAGGGGTTCCTTTGAGTATGTCAAGTTTGAGGCAACATAAAAACATACTCATCTGAGTGCCTGGTAAGCAGCTGAGGAGGCAGGACTAACACGTGATTGAAAGAGTGAGTACACAATTAGTCAGAAGTTACCACCGTGGTGAGGATATTACAGGAACAAAAATGGATGGGCCATCCACTGGGCCAAAGGCTGACCGAATAATTAGAGGAAAAAAGCAAGACAGACAACTATTTGCTGAGAAGTCAGTAGTGCCTACTGTGGGCCAGCTATTGTCCGAGGAGCTGGGAATAGGAACAGTTTCCCTTCAGCTCCCAACAACACAACAGACTGATCCTCTGTGCAGGTACTAGGCCCACTAAGCTCCTGGGCAATTACTGTCAGCCCTTGCTTTTTCTGTAGTCAGACTGAATCAGAGGAGTGACTTTGTACCCCTAAATTTGACTTCTTACTTCTTAACCTTTTCAGAACGCTTTGTTTCCTCATAGTAATGGGGATGGAACCCCGCAGGGTCTCACATATGTGAAGTAAGCACTCCCCACTGAGCAACACCACGGAAGAGATATATTTTTGCTATCATATACTCTAAAACAGACATGACTTTTCAGGAGTGTCCATTTGGAGTCTAGCCCATTGTAGAGATATAGATTCCAGCCCTCATGCTTCTCTCTTTGGAGGACCCCACTGCGTGGTTCTGGGTGGTTAGTCAACAGGTGAAGTCATTCCCTGCTGAGATGGAGACTAGGACAGGTGAGAAGACCCTGACTAATTGACCTTTGGCCTCCAACTGTCACAAAAGAGACAAGATTCAGCCTTCTTATGTCAAAAACTAGAGACATTACTTTCTTTTGTATTAGCCTCTCTTTGTCCCAGAATATGGAAAAGGCTAATGTAAACCTGTACCTGTTAAAGGAGGAAACGCTTTCCAACTTGGCAGCACTTCCACTACGTGGAACATGTAGTTATCTGTATTCTGCAGTCAGGGATCCTGTGCTCTCTTTTCAGGTGTTACAGAAAATAGGAACCTGCTGGGTCACTGCTGTGACGATAACACTCACACACTTCATGACCCTGGCTTTGGCACCTATTGTACTCAGGGCTTGCAAGGAAAACAATTTAACACAAGATATATAATTCTAGAATTATTTTATAATCATCATCCAAAGAGACGCAAAAAGCACAGGAAATCTGTCCACAAGCTAAAGACCCCCAAAGAATCCAGCTGAGGGCCTGGATCCCATAACATCTTGTGTGAGTCTAGTTGAAGATCTAGAGCTGATGACAATGCCTCATGCAAGGCTTTTTATGGATCTGTGTTAAGAAAGCCCAAAGGTCAGCAGTGGAAGCCAGAAAGTCTGTGCCAGCTGGATGAAGGGTCTGTGCTAGCAGGCTGAGGGATCTGCAGTGAAGCCAGGAAGCAATGCTCACAGTAAGGACCAAGGCTCCCCCAAAAAGAACTACAGCCATCCTCAGTGACAATAAGATCCAGAGCTCTTCCTATAATGAGAACAGCTGAGTTCATATAAGGAAGCCAGTGTGACAAGCTTCAGCATACCATCTTCCCCTTTGGAGCCAGAGAGCAATGCTCAAAGTGAGGACCAGAGCTCCCCCAAAGTGAACCACAGCCATTCTCAGTGACAACAAGGATTCACGTTCCTCTGTTGATGAGAACAGCCAAGTTCAAATCAGGAAAGAAGCCCTACAAGCTCCTCCAGGAGAACCAATGGCAACAGGAAAACCAACAACACCACACTTCCTTTCCAGTTCTCCTTTTTATGTTGTTGGCAACAATCCTCAGGTGGACAATCCATACCCAGTGCTATGCTGATTCAGTTCAGCTGGGTGTTACATGCTGACCACCAGTTGTCAATCTACCATAGCACCCATGTAGAAAAAGACCCAGTGCTCACATACACTTTGATTTGATTTTGTAAGGAACACCAGGAAAACTGGTTTGAAAGTCAGAAAGAAAAGACCTTGAGTTTTCACTTCTCACCAAGGTTCCTACGACTTTCAACAGGCCATTACTAATATACTTCCTCAGCAGTCTCAGTTATCTTCAGCTTAATTTCAGCTAAAGTAGTGTACTTTTCCATAAACAGTCAGTAAATTTATTTAAAGATAGCATAAACCCCTGACAATCACAAGCATGAATATATATTTGCCTATAGTGATTTTAGTTATCAAATATAAATTTTAGAGAAGTACTCGAGAGAATATAGATAAAACACTGAAAAATACTTGTCTTTGTTCCATGTAATTTTGCCCACACAAAGAAAGGCATGTTTTCCAGGATGGCTGGTGCACACCTGTAATCCTAGCACTTGGAGGGCTGAGGTGGGAGAATCACAAGTTCAAAGCCAGCCTGACCTATGTAGTGAGACCCTGTGAAGAAAAAAACAAAAAAGGAAGGAAGGAGGGAGGGAGGAAAGAAGGAAGAAAGGTGTCTTTTCTACCATAGTAGTTTTTTCCTACTAAAACACTGTGATTTGGAGAACAAAAAAATAACTCAATTAAATATTTATTTCCAGGGAAACTGAGATGAGGTTTTTAAAAGTAAAAATGAAAAGAGATTTTGAACTGCTCCAGTATTTTCTTTGTGGAAATTTGTATGTAAACAAGATGACTTAAATTTTACGCATGGCAAAACCATGCATGTTAGCAATGGCAGCAGATTAGAAACAACCTAAATGCCACCAGTAAAGGGCTGGTTAAACCCAGGGTCACACCTGTATGCAACAAACTGTTCTGCAGTCATTAGGAAGCCTAATGCACACATTCAGCTGTGAAAAGATCTTCAAAACATTTTAAGTTTTAAAATGGTTGGCACAGAGCTACATAATAGCATTTTTATAAAAGTAAGAACACTACAATACCCAGTGCTGATTCCATAATGTCATGATGTGAAATCCAGCAAAACTATCACTTTTTGTTCAAAGTGATTTTAGCTTGCTTTGTCTTAAGTTCAACACACATGAAGGTATGGACAGCTGTTTTGAAGAGAATGAGAGACACTATGATAGCCATTCTTGGCTTCCCTATTGTCTGGTCTTGAAGACCTGAAATGCCCTCCTCGTCCTGCTCAGATCAATTCCATACTAGGTTGTTTCATGTGAATTCCCTGTATGTGACAATATGGACAACTATTTGGAAGAAAACAAGAGTCAATATGATAGAAAGTGAATATCTCTGACTGTCTAGTTTTGAAATTTGTGTCTCTTACATTGCTTTCTTGTGATCTGCTTTGTTCTGTTTTGTTGTGTTTAATTTCACCCCTTTGATATAATTGCATGTATATTTGAGTGGGTAAGATGGATGACCATATTGCTGTTTTTTTCTGATCGTGGAACAGAACTGTTAACAGTCTCACTGTTTGAATGTCTACTTTACATGTTTTAACTTTGTAATTTGAACAACTATTTCCAAGAAGTCAGTATGTAATTTGTCAAGTAATAATTCTTAGGTTCTTTTGTTGTTCTTTTCCTTTTTTCCTTGGAATTCTGTATTGTTGCTACCCTTTATTCTGTTTTGTTGTTTTTTCTCTTTAAATAAAATTTTAAAAAAAAGTAAGAACATATGAATGTTAAGAAGCCTGGATTATCTGGAAAGTTAGAGTCACTGCCTCTAGTTACTGGCTAGTTAGTGGATGAGGAGAGCAAATTTGTCTTTCTTTCACCTTTGCCCTTTTGTATCTCTGGAATTTGGCACCATGCACCAATAATACCTACTATCATCAACAAATTAAAAATAACGATTTAAAATGTCAAAAATAAAAATTAGAACTAAGTTACTTATGTTCAACCATACCTAGTAACTGACAGCTGCCTTCAAATCATGCAGAATCTGGCACAGTGCTCTATATTCCACAATTGTTATGCTATTGATTTAAAAGTAATAGCTCATACAAAATTTAACATACCCTTCAAAAAAGGTCATTCAATAGTTATCATTTCAATGCTATATTTTCAAAACCTACATGCATTTTAGCCAACCTGAACAAACTACATTAAGAAAACAAATAAAATCTCTAAGACTTCTGAAAAATTCTAGAATCAACTTTAGAGTGAACTACTTCCTAGAATGGGATAATTTACTGTGATAGATTTAATCAATGAGTTATGAACATTATACATATAATTATATTGTATTCTGAACAGATAATATAGGAATTAGATGCCACCCACTGGCTGTTCTTTCATGAGTTTGCAATAAATTCACAGATTCTAATAAGATTCTGCATCTTTGTTCATGTCTAATTGGAGAAAATAATGCTGTTTTCAATGAAAATACAGATAATAGAAAATAAAGGAAATATAGGGAATCAGGTATTAGGAATTTTTACAAGGTTTTAAAAATTTTGTGTCTATATCCCCCACCCCAGTCTCATGTGGTCATGGATGAGGCTTTTTGAAGGGGGCTGGACTTAGAGTGCGCAATGCCGGGCTCAAGGATGTGATGCTGGCATTGATTTATGGTGTGATGCTAGGATAGGGTGTGAGATAAAATATAAAGGGCAGAAAGAGGCTTGCTTGGCACTTGCCTGCTGCTCACTGCCTTCTACCTGCTCTGTTTTGCCATAGACTGTTTCTCCTCTAAAAAGCCCCTCTGCCAAGCCACCCTGCCTTGGAGCCAGCCAACTATGAACTAAAACTTCTACAAACTGTGAGTCAAAATAAACCTTTGCTCCTTTAACTTCGAGTGTTGGGTATTTTGTCTCAGCAACAAGAGGGAAGTAACTAAGACAAAAATTTTCTATGGGAACTGCAGGAGTCTACTACTCAGTATCTAAGACAGAAGAATAACACTGAAAATATTGTAATATCTAACTATTAGCCTGAATTTATTTCTCTAACCTTTTCCTCTGGATATAGATAGTTTGGTGTGTTTTATTTACATGAAGACAAATTATGATCTTAGGTGTATTTGTGCATGTTCTTTAGTGTTAATTCTACTCAGTCTTCTCACATCTTGCAGAAAGGTGCACATTCTCATCAGATATTCTCAGGATTCCCCTAAGACGTTTGATTTCCTCCCAGTTAAACTGCTTACTGTCCTAGCATTACACCTGGGGAGTAGTGGGAGTTCCTAACATGTCTTCATGCAACCCTTGCTCCCACTCCCAAAGCTCCATGTGTCACTGTGTATCATTCAACTCTCTTAATGAGGAAGTAACTATAAGTCAGTCACTCCAGGAGAATGAAATGAGGGGGCATTTTAATTTAAAAGTATTTCCTTACATTAAAAGGCAAGATTTGAAAATAGGTGAAATAACCTGTTATGGTTTATATTTGGATGCAGTTATGGAGGTGGCTGAGTCTAGCATTTGTGATTGGCTTGTTGTCTGGCACTGGGATTGGTGGTGTGAGTGCTGCACCTGCCCAGGGGTGGGTAACCGGCATATAGGGTGAGGGAGGGAAAGAGGCGTGCTTAGCCCTTTTAGCCCTTTTTGCTCTTATTGCTTGCAGCTGCCATGAATGTCTGTCCCTCAGCCACACCACCCTGCCTTGGAGCCAACTGAATATGGACTGAAACCTCTAAAAACCATAAGCTAAATAAACCTTTCCTTCCTTCATTTGGGCATCAGGTATTTTGTCTCAACAACGAGAGAAAAGTAACCAAGAGAATCCTAAGGATGAGTTATCAACCCCAACACAAACACCTGAGGAGAAAACACATTTTTGTTGGAGAAAATTCACCCTTTCTTCTAGGAAGTTTTCTTAGCTCGCCCTTCTCCTCAGGGAGGCCTTCCACCACAGCACAGTCTTGTTCTTTATCTCTCAATTACATCCTCTTATAGAGGGACACAGCATCCCCAACTCAGAGACCTGGGAGAGCCACAGGAACAATAGGGACAGACTTACTTCATGCATGTTTAAATCCCTGAGGTCTGTATGGACACAATCCATCAAACATTATCCATGCCCTCAAGAGAAGACCGTTCTTCAGGTAAAATTTTTGACCCTTCCACTTTCCACATGTAACTCACATAGCTCAGCCTTTTTGATGTTCTTAATGAGCAATCATTTAAACCTAATTTCAATAAATAAAAATACCTTGCCTGTCATATGTCTGTTGCTGTGTAACATTGCTCCAAAAATTTAGTAGCTAACATTACTCATTTTCTCTCACAGTCTAAGGCCAGCTGGTTGACAGGCCTTGGCTCATGTAACTATGGCTGTGTGCGAGTCAGAGAGGACAGCTGGTCTAAGACAGTCTCAGCTGGGGTGATGTGGCGCTTCTCACCCATCCCTCACATCACCTAGCAGGCTAGCCCAGGATACTTTCCGTGGAAGAATCAAGGTCTAAGAAAGGAAAAATAAACACCTTGTGCTTCTCCAAGCCTTTATTTGTGCCAAGTTTTTTTCCATTATCTAGGTCTCATTCCCAAACTTAGAGTCAGTGGGATAAGTTACTACCAAAGGACTCAGATATAGGAAGATGTGAAAAACTGGGTCCATCCATGCAATCATTACACCTGGAGACAAGTAACATGGGGTGGTATGCTTACAGTGTTTCCAAAATGACCCAGCCCTCACCCCCATACTCTAATCACTGACCCTTCCAATCAGAATTCAGGTGCTCCACGGATCACCGGATGAGAACCACAGTCAGCCTGGACTTGAGTATGGCATGGTTGGCTGGGTTGTAAGAAAGGTGATTTCTGGTAGCACCAAAACTGGTAGCTGTAGTCCAGGAGCAGGACCCTTCCTCCCAGTAGTTGGAAAGAGATAACCACTATACAGTGTAGACCAAATGGGAAGGAAAAATATACCCTGGAGGAGAAAACCTATGGTAGTCAAGCTGGGAAGGTGGTGAGGAGGGTAGTTTTGAGTTCTGTAAACAGTACTAAAATTTCAATTCTGCCTGGTCTAAGGCCTAGGGCACATGTAAAGTTTCCCAAGCTGAGGGTAGTTGTAATGAATTGAATTAAAACTCTACTCCTGGGAGCTTTATCATGAAAGCTACTGGGAAGTTATGCTTAAAAAGCAAGTCACAAAGTGCCGAGGCTGAGGAGAGTCAAGGAAGGACAGAAGAGCTGTGGCAGCAAACAGAAGAGAACATTACCAGAAGGGTGAGCAAAACCAGGAGAAAGAACAAGAGCTCAGTGTGTGAAAGGTATGGAAAGCAGCCAAGAAGAGTGCTTGAGAGCTCACACGAGATGCCCCTTCAGTTCCCTGACCAACTAGGGTGCGTTTGCAGGACTGAGGTTTAAGTAATTTCACTCCTAGGGAACAAATGCACTAGACTAGTGCTTCTCAAATCATCTTTAGGGTTATGGCCCCCAAGAGCCTCATGTACTCAGAGGAGAGGCTCTCAGGAGGTGACTGCACAGTGAGGTGCTATAGCTGACTTGCTGCTAGGAGGGGTCTGGTGGAAAGCAGCAGTCCCTGGGGTAGAGTATCTCTAACTGCAAGGCAAATCAACCTCCTCCTTCAAGTTGTGAGTGTTGGGAAGGGGGGGGTGACCAAGCATGGGAAAAGAAGAGTTTCTCACATTTCTGAACACATGCAGACCTAGACTCTTAAAACACTACAAAAATCAATGACCCAAAATACAACTTTTTAAAAAACACATTGACAAATAGAACAAATGACAATACCAACCATTTTATCACTAAATTCAAAAGACATAAAATTACTCTTAAATTATCAAAATTTCAAACATTTTCTTTCCATTTCAGGATTATGTAATTGGGAACTAGGAATGATTCACCACTCAGCAAAGGTCTAAGAGTTGTGCTGAGTTACACAGCTTTCAGCTTTTGTTTGGTGATGTAAAAACCAGGTTTGAGCATCTACTATGTTTCTAAGTTCGGTGTGCAGTGCTTTGCATGTATTTATTACCTTTATTGTTTTGAAGTTATCCTTTCTATTTAAAGATAAGGGCATCCAAAGTAATGAGGCTAGGAACTCTCCCTGCACTGCATGTTCTGTGTCAATCCCCAATGTGGGATTTGCTTATATCATGGCCTCATTCATGGGAACTGGATAGAATAAGTAAAAGCACAAGCACCTACAGAACTCTCTACTCTCTAAGGCTCAAATAAGGCTAGGAGGTGCCCAAGAAAATCTCCAAACTACCAGAATGTAAATCACATTTGATGTTAGCTCATCTTTGCTTCTGCCATTGTTCCTCCTTAAATGCCAAGCTTCGTTTCACCAATCTGCTGCGTGATTAGCTCAGAACTCAGAAGGCCACTCTGCTCTCATCTGCCCTGTAGCTCTGCCCCAGAAGTGCAGCAATGCCCTTGGTACCTAGAGCTTCAGGTGTCCTGGCTACACTTCGCTTCATGACCTTTGAACCAGGATTAGAACTCAGAGCACTGAGACATAAAACCGTCCATCAGGACTGGAAAAAATCCTGACAGATTTTTTCTGAGCTTAGAGGAGGTGCTGTGCTGCACTGCGTGCTATTTTCCTTGTTTCCATCTGTCCCCTCAGCTGAATGGAGTGAGCTGAGCCTAGATAACTCACCTCACTTTGTCTGTGAATGCAAGTTCAAGGATGATGGGGAAGGGTGGGGAAGTGAGGGCTTCCCCTGCCAGCACCACGGACAGCAGTCTTTCCTCTCAGCGTGCCTGTGGGGGGTGTGATACTGAAGACCTCTTGACAGCAAACAATAGGAAACTGTTTCCTGAGCTAATACCCAACACAACCAGGAGATGAGGAAGGGGAGATGGAAAAACAGCTGGTGATTACACAGATTGAGTTGGAAAAGAGAAGAGATGATGTCGTATGCACCATCACTACCTTTCAGGACCTTCCCTGCCAAGTGCACCCTCCCTCCTTGTACCACTGCCTGAGTCTCAACATTCTGCCAGACCAGTCTTCTCATCAGATAGGGCAACTGTGCATTTGTATACTGTTATGATCTGAATGTTTATATCCACTCCCCTCCCCCCAAAAATCAGATGTTGAAATCCTAAATTCCAAGGTGGTGAAGTTGGAAGGTGAGGTCTTTGGCAAGTGGTTGATCATGAAAGCAAAGACATTATGAATGAGATTAGTGTCTCTATAAAAGAGGCCCCAAAAAGAGACCCTCACCCTTCCCATCAGTGTGCACAGCAAGAAAACACTATTTATGAACCAGAAAGCAGACTCTCACCAGACATCAAATCTACTGGTGTCTTGATCTTGGACTTCTCAGACTCCAGAATTATGAAAAATAAATTTCTGTCATTTCTAACCACCTTATTTATGGAACTTTTATTGCAACACCCCCCCAAAAAACCAAAGCTCATATTTAACTCCAACAGGATTCTTTTAAGACAAGTTCTTCCAGAACAATTCCTGGCCAGCCCTGGGCACTGAACTCAGTGCCAACTGAGTCTGACATATGTGAACCACAGCAGAGCAAGTGAAGATGCTGTGGAAATCTTGGCTCCATGCAAGACTCAAAAGTAGAGGTTAAGGGTTTAGAAACCTTCTAAACTCTACATGCCAAAGCAGTCTTGCACTGGGACCTCCACAAAATAAACCACCATTATGAATGCCTTAAAAGTCTGTCAGTGTCATTGTTGGGATCGAGCTTCCTTAGTGCTTGGAACCACTCAGAGCACTAGGCCAGCCAGGATAAACCTGAGTAGTTCATTCCCAAGAGCCATGAGGGCTCCCTACTCAGTGTAAGAGACTTAAAATCTCAGGCCCACAAAAAAGCTTAAGTTCAGATATGAATGCAAAGTCATGGTATTTCCTCACAAGATCTAGAATTTAAGGAAGAAAATTATTTTCAGATAAAGATGGGCTTATGGACAAAGGAAAGCAAATGCTGTCAGAAATCAAAAGGGGCTTTAGCTGAGATTGGACATCTACTCCTGTACCATGACTTCCTGACCAGCAACCCACCATGTGTGAACCTGAGCCTAGGTGTGGAGGACCACCTGGATGACTCTCCTTGAATAACAAGCAGTTATCTGCATTTTGGCTAAATCTGGCCCTGTCTCCACATACTGCTATGTACACAGCTGGCTAGGCCCTTTCTTTATCCCTTCAGTTGGCTTTAAGCAGGGTAAATAGGGCTAGCTGAGGTGCTGCTGAGTAGTCTTTAAAGCAAGATAGCAGTTGCTGTTTCCCCACCCAGTGACTCCCAAAAAACATGGTTGAGTCAGATGGGATGAAGAGCCACCATGCCACACTGTCAACTGGATAAGCCTTAGGATACAGGCTATGACTTCCCAGGGCAGAAAAGTTCACACATCAGAACTGAAGCACCAACCCCAAAACATTAAATGCTACCTCAACTGTGTTATGTAGATTACTCTTTCTGCGTATCCTTCCCCCTGCATATTGCAGAGGTGATCGCGGGCCACCTATCTAGCCCAGCTCACAGCACTCACAGACTTCCCACCATTCTTACAGTCACTCTTCCTCGAGCCACCCTCTTCTTCATGAAGGAATAAAATCCAGGTTTAGCTCTGGGTCAAGGCCTTCGTTCCAGTGAACCACTCTCTTGGCTGGACTTGGGACCCCCTCGGCTCCCCATAACTATAGATGGGTCTTAGTATCTTTATTGTCACTATACGTTGCACTGAAAGTAGCAGATTAGAATTAACTTATTAGAGTTCCAATAACTTCTCCACAAGATTACAAATATAAACTTCCCAGACCAAGACAAGGAGGAGGAAGGACTCTCTATCCCTAGGTGTCTACACTGAAAAAAGGAAGAAACCACCCGGAAGGCTGGGCACCAAGAACTGTTCTTGACATCACTTCAAGAGTCGAAAGCCAATAGGGCTACTCTGCAGCTTCATATGGTTGTGACCTTCACTGGGAGGCTGGAGTGCTCACAAAAAGTGAACTTGTTAGTGTCACCGGGAACTCCTCTGAAAACAGACTTCCCTGCACTTCCTGTCTGCTCTACAGAGAACTAGCCCTCCCACAAGTGTGGCCAAGTAACAGCCCTAAAATCATGTGGCTTTACCTTGCAGCCACAGGGATGGGTGCAGGGATGGGCACTGGCCCATACTGGGTCAGTCAGGTCTCCCTCCCAGAAGCCTCACCCTGGAATTGGGGGCTCCTGGCTCAGATGCTTCCAGTAAATTACTTTTTCTACTTATGCCAATGTGAAGTGAGTCCCTCTTACTCTTAACCAAAAGAAACTTGATTTAGACCAGAGTTTATCAAGTTTTTAAGGAACAAAAATCTAGTAAGTTCTTGGTTAGCAACACTGTGTTCAGATTGCTTTGCTGTGGACAAAAGTGAGTCTTATCTGGAATTTTAAGGAGACTAATTTCTCCATTACTCCAAGAGAGGTGGGTTAGAAATACTGCAAAGCAGGTCTCTCCACAAGAGTCCTAGGAACAAAATTAATTACTCTAGAAAAGTATGTTTCGATGTAAAGTTTATGCAAATATATCTGAAGTACTCAAAACAGATATTAGGTTCTTTCTTCCTACCCAAAGCCATCATTAATTAGATTTGCAAAACATACTATTTAGGAGTGTGTGTTTTCATTATCACTTCTGAATCACTCTTTTATTGTGATTGAGTGAACTTCATACTCATCTATCATTGCAGTGTATCACGGATCAAATAAGAATAGGACAGTGCAAAAGGACCATCAGCCCAGCAGGTATAAATATTTCATTATAATTTATCTTTAATTTTACAGTTGTGGGAAGAGGTCACCTCTGATGGTCTCTATTCATCTGGTTGATTTATGACAATTTGAAATATGTATCTGTAAAAATACTAAGTGTCTTCTTAGAGTCCACTCTGCTTTTGGGTTTTGCTGTTGCTCCCTATCCTGGATGCTGTGTTAAGATACATCCCATTAGGTATGTCCTCCCACCTCCCTGAGTGATGGCTCCCTGACCTTTTGAAAAGTCAGAGCAGTTCCATCTTTCATCAGAGCCCCTGCTAAAAGTGTGGTCCCTTAGATCAGCAAGAACTCGTTCTTGCTCAAGCTCCAAATGGCTCTGACGCATTAAGCCATTAGTAGTCAACTAGCAGTTGTATTCTCAGCATCCACAAGCACAGTGCACACATGATATAGGGAAGACCTTTTATTGATCGCTTACTCTACTTTATAATGCTGTCCTTAGGTTACAAAGATCCAGCCAGAGACTGGCTTTCATTCTAATGGTACCAGATACACTCTTTCTCCTAAAAATTAATATCATAATGTAAGTGTCAAACTTGTGCAGAGGGGCTGGGGATTTAGCTCAGCAGCATAAGCACCTGCCTTGCAAGCATGCAGTTGTGAGTTTGATCCCTGGTACCAATAAAAAAAAAAAAACCCTTGTGCAGGGCCACTCCTGACCTGTACCTCTCTGTGCAAATTAGAGCAGGCTTATCTGTGCAGATTAGCAAACGTGCTGCTGTAGGCTCTGCCATCAGGTGCTGAGCTTGATGAGTGGCTTCAGAGCTGCATTCCACATCTCACCCACTTTATGAAGTGAGTGACAAGACAGTCACAGACACTGTCTCTTCCTCTGTGACTGAGAATCCATCTTCACATATATGTTCAGCCATGCATTTAAGAGAAGTGATGTAATACAAGTACCCAAGTGCTGCTCACCTGGAAACTAACAATTTCAACAATGCCACACATTTGGGAACACCCATTTCAAAGTTCTGTTTCAGTAGGTAGTGGTCATATGTGAAGAAGAGAATAGCCAGAGGTGCATCTCTAGTAGTGCTCTTTTTCCAGTAAGGGTATCTACATGTTCCTGTGGTTTAAATAAGTGTCCTCCAAGGGCTGTGTGTTAGAAGGTCAGTTCTCAGTCCCTGGTGTTAAGGGGATGTAGAAGAAGCTTTTACAGTTGGGATCTAACCCAGACAGGGCAAGATCCTGTGTCAAAATAAAACGGGGGCTGGGAATATGGCTAGGGAAAAGGCCCTAAATTCAATCCCAGTAACACAAAATAAGGAGGTGGGACCACAAGGAAGTCTTGGGTCATTGCCCTCAAAGGGGATTGTGAGCCTTGGTTGCTACCCTTCCTCTCTTTCTCAATTTCCAGCCACCACGATGCAAGCTACTTCCTGTGCCATGATACATGATGCCACATAAGCCCAAAGTGATGGGACCAACCATCCATGGACTTAAACCTCCCAAACTGTGATCCAAATTTTCCCCTAAGTTGAGCATTTCATATATTTTGCTGCAGCAAAGAAAACTAATAGACACATACAGTAAAGTCCACAAAGTATCCTCATCCCAAGTGTGTGGTTTAGTGACGTTTCACACGTAAAAGGTGTGATCACAATGTCCAGTGAATGCTTACATTTTAAAACCTTTATTACAGTAAAAGACATATGGCAATTAATCATCCTCAAAATATTCTTCCTCATTTCGAACATGTTCTTCCCATCACTCTTGCCACTTTCTGAAGCAGTTCTGAATTGCTTCAGAAAAAATACAGTGAATGTGCTAGTCAACAGAAAGGCAGGCTCATGCATCCATTCCAGGGTGTTGTCACCAACCTTATTCACAGGATCTGGCACGATGAAACTTCTGGCCCTTCCCTAAAGTCAAAGTGAGCATGAGAGGTAAATGTTTTATGTTAATTCTTGACATGGAGGCAGCCACAGACACATAACTGAAGACACAAAAGAGTGTTTTAGAAAGGGTGAGAATAGTGGCACCGCAGTCAATGCTTGCAAGGGAACAGATTTATTACAACACACATAATTTCTAGGATTATTTATAATATTTACCCCAAAAGGCTAAAATATCCTCCTTGTGCAGATGAGTACAATATAGCTATAAAAATTAGGTTTCCTGTTAGATTTTGAGTTTCTGAGAGCCAAAACATACGGAGAAATAGGGTAGATTATGCGGCTTTTGTAAAAGGAAAAATATCCATTCATCAGGGAAGCAAACTTTTGTTGCCACTAAGTTCCAAAGAAAGTGCTTCACACAGAGCTTTGGATCCCTGACTACTGAGAGACAGCATTTCTGTGGGCAATGCATTAATAAATCTTGAGGTCGTTATTTTATATATTGCCCATAAGACTTGATGGCAACCCAGTATATAAAACAGTGTCATAATCACAGGCATTATCTGTGTGTATTTGTGTTTTTCTTTTTGTGGAACTTGGGATTGAACCCAGCACCTTTGCATCAAACTACAACCTTGACCTTTTTAATTTTTTGAGACAGGGTCTCCCTAAATCACTAAATTCCTCTGGTTTGTCTTAATCTTGTAATCCTCTAGCCTCAGCCTCCCAGAGTGCTGCAATTATAGGAATGTGTCACCATACTAGGCCCTGGTCATGTGTTTTTTAAAAAGAGGAAAGTATACTATGCTGTCATATGCTGTACGTTCCCCTGACCAAATGGGCCCACTCCTTGTTTTATAAATACATATAACCTCCAACTTATGATGACTTGGCTTAAATGATTTTTCCAGTTTAAGATGGTGCCAACTGTGTGCAGACAACCAGGCTGCTCTTAACTTTCAGTACAGGATTCAAGAAATGACATGAAGTTTTCAGCACTTTACTAAAAAACAAGTTTTGTGTGAGACAATTTTGACCAACTGTAGGTTATCATCAGTTCCAAGCATGCTCAAGGCGAGCCAGAGTGCACTGTTATGATCTCTTGCACGTTAGGTGATTAATACACTTTTGACTTGCTGTGTTTTCAACTTAGGGTGCGTTGGGATGTAAGCCCATCGGTCCACCATCTGCAGCTTTGTCAACAAGCAGCAATCTGCACGCTCCTGTGGCTGTTTTCCTGCTACCACAGCAGAGTGCAGCCATTGCTCCTGAGGCCATCTGGCCCACAAATGACTAATATATTTATTATCCAACCCTTTTCAGAAGTATGCCAGCTGTTATGGGTCAAGTCAAAACAGCTCCAGCTGATGGTGCCACTGGGAGGTGGTGATTACGGGAGGTGGTGCCTGGCTTCAGGCAGCAGGTCACCAGGGTGCTGTGGAAGGCATGTTCTACCCTTCCCCCACCCCTCTCTCTCTGCTTCCTGGCTGTCCTGTGAGATGACCAGTTTTCCCCCACCACAGTCTCCCAGAGGGTGCTTCTGCCTCACCATAGACTGTAAACAGCAGAGTCAGTGGACAGACCATGGGCTAAGCCCTCTAAAACTGTGAGCCTAAAAACATTTTCCTGCTTTAGATCATTTATCTTGGGTATTTTATCGCAGTAACATAAAGTTAATAAACCAACTCTTGCACTTGAGTAAGAATGAGGTAGAAACCTGTTACTATTTTCTTCTTGGTTATTTCTGATGTCTTTGAATAGTCTCCACCCATTGAGTATTAGGGACCTGTGACTTCCAGCTGACAGAATATACTAAAACCAAATAGTTCAGCACATATGATTTAAGTCTCAAATCAGGGTTTTTCTCTAATTGAAAGAATGATGATACTGTATGGGCCTGAGTTAATGAGGTGACAGGCCTTTCAAAGAGCCCACACATACCCCTGACATCACAGGTGTCTTTCTCTCCCTTGCTGACTTGAAGAAACAAACTACAGATTGTGAGGGGGCTATCAGGATGAGAATGTGATAGGGGATTGCGGGTGGCCTCAGACCTACACCCACAGGAACTGAATCCTGCCAATAACTAGGCGAGCTGGTTGTGGTGACAGCCATCTGTGATCCCAGCTACTTGGGAAGCTGAGACAAGAGAATCAGAAGTCCAAGTCCACCCTAAACAACTTTGCAAGAGCCTATCTCAAGTTTTAAAAAAGTTTAAGGGTATATAGCTTAGTGGTAGAGCACCTTTGGGTTCAATCCCTAGTACCACAGGGGAAAAAAAAAGACCTCAAGTCTCAGATGATACTGCATTTCCAATGAGCAACTTAACTGCAGCCTTCTAAGAACATCAAGGCAATCCATTAAACATACAAGGGTCAGGGAAGGAAGAGAGAGATCAACAGTATTAGTGTATTTTGAATATATATAATCAAGATCCTCAAGAAAGTTTGGGCAATAACCATTTTGAGGGACCTTCAGTTTTTACTTTGGCCATCTGACCTCAGATTTACACTGTCACAAGTTTCTTCATTTTCATGATAATCATACAGCTCTCCGAACCATCATTGTCATTTTTCAGTAAGATCAGAGATAGACTAGAACCACACCACCATAGCTCTGGGTCCCATTCTTTGTAATCACTATTTCAGACCATTTGGGGCAGACTGTTCAACAGACAGAAAGGACACAGTGATTATCCTGCCAAAATATGTGCAATCTCAAAAAGTAGCCTTATAAGTAATTTACAATTTCTTTATTCACCCCTCACCCATACCCAAAAGACCTAGGCAGCTGAGGAGAGCATCTGTCACCCATCATTCTAACCCAAACAACCTACGGAGCTCACGAAAGTGTCAGCAACTCCTTCCATCACCTGTAGTATCTTGGTGGGCTGGCTGGAGCCACAGCAATCTCTTTCCCCAATCCAGAGAACCTCAACAGCCCAGTGAGAGCCTAGTGAGTTCCCCTCCAAGCAGAGGACCTCGGCTTGGAGCAAAATATTCCAAGCCCTGAAAAAAAATAAACTCTAACACAGATTGAGGTACCCTGTAAAACTGTCTCTAAAAATTAATGGAGAAACAAAATGCTTCCATGACAAAGAGGAACTGGGGGAATTCATGACCACCAATCCAACCCTACAAAAAATACTGAAGGACATTCTACAGAGACAGAAAAAAATTACCAGTATTTCAGGAACAGTGGCAGAGAGGCCTCAATGAATGGTGTAGACAGTGGAATGCAGGAGAAAAGTAGACAACCAATGGCAGAAAAATAGCATAGTAGAAATGAGGCAGAGAAGGTTGGCTAGAATCTCTAACACAGATGGTCTTGATATACTAAAAAATAAAGTAAACACAGGCAGAGTAGATCAGGAGGTAGGGTCCACAAAGATGCTCTGCATA
>PVJX010035183.1:0-18395 GCA_004027295.1 Dolichotis patagonum | reverse complement strand
TTTGTAAATAACCCTTTTGTGAAGAAGCTCTTCTGGTTTATCCTCATCCATCTATTTGAGATCTGACTAACAGATATATTCCTTCCATCTTCCCACTAAGGCTGAGACATAGTTGCCAACTAGATTGGCTCACTTCACTTTCTAGTCATAATTTTTGGAATCCCTTGGACACCAATGCTTCTTACCAACTGCATAAAAATTTAGGAGTACTCACAAGCTTCTAGTGAAAATTCACCAGAACAGGTCATAGAACTCAGGGAAGAAATATATTTTGATTATAGCTTTTTATGGTTGGGATCTTCACTTACCCCAAAGGTTATCTATTGAAGGCTTAGTCACCAGCCTGTGGTGTTAGGAGGTGGAGAAACCTTTAAGTAGTGGGGTGTAGGAGATGGAAGTTAGGTCATCAGAGATGTGACTGATGGGCATATTAGGGCTGTGGCTCCTTCTTTTCTTTCTTTTTTATGCTTCCTGGCTGTCTGGAAGTGAACAGCTTTGTTCCACTATATTCTTCCCAACACGATTTGTCTTGCCATAAGCCCCCAAAGCAATAGGATCATCCGACTGTGGATTTAAGCCTCTGAAACTATTGGTCAAAATAAACCTTTATTCTTTCAAGGTGATTTTCTCATGCATTTTGTCATTAAACAGCAAGCTGAGTAGCATACAACTTTACTGTAAAGGATACAAATAAGAACCAGCCAAGGAAAGACACAGGGTATGGTTAAGGAGATAGTTAAACATAGAGATTTCATGACCTCTCCTCATGAAGTGAGGATGTCACCCTCTCAGCACATGAGTGTATTAATTACATTACGCTTTTGTGTCCAGAATATATATGGGGTTTTTATTGCATAGGCATGATTCATTGAATCACTGACTGTAAGACTCAACTCAGCCCCCTGTAACTCCTTACTCTGCAGAAGAGATTGAATTGAGTTGGTATCATCTGTCTCAAAGTCCCCAAACCTTTAATCACATGGGTGATGTTTCTACCGTGGCCAACCTCTGTTATGAGCCACCATATTGTTCTAAACCCAGATATGGTTTGAAGGGTTCATGTGTAACACAGGTACTGCTATTACTTGGGAAATTCCTAGCACTTAAAAATCCCTCCCAGGATCTAAGGATGAAGGCCAATTCCATTCGTTATTATAAAACAGGTATAGACTAGCAACATGACTTATCATTGAGGATGCTGAGCTTCATTACTTGACTAGGGTAATTTTTTTTTACTGTAAAGTTACTTTATCCTTCAATCCCCCCTTTTTTTCCCTTCAGTATTGGGGACTAAATCCAGGGCTCTTACACTCAGTTACGTTCCTAGCCCTTTTAAAAAATGTGTTGGAATCTTTTTCTTTTTTTAGGGTTACATGATAATTTATTGAGCACCTCCCTCCTTGCCCTTGTGGTGTCCAAGTCACTTTTTCCGCTTGTAGAGCTTGTTAGCCAGCACCAGGAAGATGGCTGGGGGCAAGGGCGCAGCATGCTGCTGGGAGGCTCATGAGGTGGTTAGAGCTGTCTTCCTCATGCCGCAGGAACACACCCAGTAGATTCAGCTCCTTGTACAGCGCTTTCACCCTGGCCACCTTCTCAGTGTCCTTCTGCCAGTAATTCTCCTGCAAGATCTGGCACTGCTCCAGAGCGGCCTGCTGCAAACACTGAACCACCAGCCAGCTGCATTTGTTCTCCTGAATGTCAGTGCCAATCTTTCCTGTCACACTGGGGTCCCCAAAGAGGTCAAGAAAATCATCCTGGATCTGGAAAAACTCGCCCATCTCCATCAGGATCCTCCTGGCATTGCTGTGTTCTTTCTCCCAGTCAGCGCCAGCCATGTACATGACAGCAGTGACAGGCAGATAGAAGGACTAGAAAGCAGTCTTGTACTTGACAATAGATTTGTGCCTCTTTTCAGTGTATTTACTGAGATCCACATGGTCCTGGGGTGCTGTGATGACATTTAGAGTCTGCTCGACCTCTGTCTGATAGGAAGTCTGCAGGAAAAACTCAAGTAGGTTCAGGTAGTAGGGCTGCTCCCAGCAGTGGAACTTCAGCAGGCGATAGATACAGACTTCTAGGAGAGCATCATTGACAGCATCTAAACCTATGCCTGGCTTCTGATACCAGCAGATCTTTCCCCGCCGGGTAAGGGATGCGTCCATAATATCATCTGTCACCAGGAAGAAAGCTTGCAGCAATTCCACACACCAGCCCACGGTCACTGCTCATTGCAGACTGTCTGCATTTTGTTTTGTTGGGCCCTCCAGCTCCCAGAATGCTACCAGCACTGTCAAACCCCGGTTGTACTTGCCTCCAATGGCATTGTCCTCCAGGACCTCCTTGAGCCAGGCAATGACATCTATTTATGGGTGCCCTGTGTCATCTTCAATCAGCACTCTGACAATCTGAGAGAAGTGTTGGATGAAATTCTGCATTTCTTGAGCATAAACACTGGATTTCTGCTCTCCATTCATCCTGAGAGAGAAGCAAAGTGCTCTGTTCTGGATGCTTCTCCTGCTTGGTGTGTGTTGGAATCTTGAGTTAGAATCTCATTAAGTTGCGTAGGCTGCACATTTAAATTGTGACCCTCAGCCTCTTAGAGTGTTGGGATTAAGGTGTGTGGTACTATACCTGGTTAAAATATGATTTTATTTTTCAGTACTGGAGATTAAACCCAGGGTCTCATACATGCTAGGCAAGCACACTATTACTAAGTCTCTATACCTTGTCATACTCTCTGGAAGAAAATTACTGGGGTGTGTGAAATTATGTGGAATACTCCCATGAGGGAAGATTCTACATTAAATAATTTGTAAAAAGAGATTTAGGTCTTTCTGCCTATTTATTAATTCATGATTTATTTACACCATTATGGACGCATGCACATTTTATTCTTTGGGTTATAATTTCATAATACTTTATTGTTCACATTGTTTTCTAGTCTCAGTCTTTGGGAGTTTTTCCTGTTGGTTCCCATGTCCTTTGATATACTTCCATCATTGTGTTTTGTTTTCTTTTGTTTTTGTTTTTTTAGCACTTCCCTTTTTTTTTTCTTAGATGCTTTAAGCTCACCTTATATATTTTCTGCCTCTGTCCTAGGATTTGACATTTTTTTCCAAGGAGAACTGTTTATATTTTTTAAAATTGGAGAATAGTGTCGTTTACATTATTTTATATCATTTTTCTTCCTAATTCTTTGTTTAAACTTTATATTTGGAACAATATTACTTGCTAGTGTTCATTCCCATTTTGATTTGGATGGGCTTACCAAGATGTAAGAATTATTTCCTTTTCTCTTGCATAGGAGAGTTTCAAGTAAAAATTTCAGTTTCAAGGATCTTGAGGTTTCTTTTTTGATAATACTTGCAATCCTTGCAAGGATAGAGTTATCTAATATCAGATATAGAAATGCAGCCAGGGAGTTGTATGATGAAGCTACAGAAAAGAAGTAAAGAAAATATGATTTGAACTTTATTCTTTTTGTCTCAACTTTTAAAGATTTTATGTTAGAATTCTGTCTCAGTGAGGCCTCAGTCATATCTTTTCTCTTCAATAATTTATAGTAAGAATTTAAAATTTAAAGTGTAAAATTTGAGTGAATTTTATAGTGAAATCTATTCATACCACCTAAGTCTTGCCATGTACTGTTTATTTGCTGTGTCACGTATCTATCCATTGATTTGTATCTCTATTCGTATCTTAATCTCTCTAATTGTTTATGCTTTTAAATTGCAGGCCTCAGATTGTCCTTAAACATTTCAGCATGCATATTAATAAGGGAGCTCAATATAGTATTTATCTGCAGTTTTTAAAATGCAGAATTTGTCTTTAATGAAGTTTTCAAGTCTTATGTGTATATTTGCTGAGTTTTGACAAATATGTTATGTATGGTAACTCGAACTACTGGGATTATACAAAGCATTATCATCATTCCAGAAAATTCTCTCATCTTCCTTTCAAAGTAATGTCTTCCTTTACTTCCACCAGAGGGAAATTGATGATTTAATTTTTTCTCCACTATTGATTGTTTTGTCTGTTCTAGAATTTCACATAAATGAAGTTATACAGTATCTACTCATATATGTTAGATTTCTTTCACTTGTGTGGTTCTGAGACTCTTTACTTGTTTATTTGATGTTTTGTTCTTTTTTATTGCCTTTACTTATTAATATGCCAGAATTTTGAGATTAATTCTTATATTGATTGACATTGGACTGTTTCCTATTTGAGACCATTAGAGCTGCAATTTTCATTCAAGTCTGTGTTACGAGTCATATTTCATTCAGATATGCTTCATTTCTCTTGGGAAAATACCTAAGAGTAGAATTGCTTGGTCAGGGGATAGATATTGTTATGGTTTGTGTCTAGATGTACCCCCAGAGGCTCATGTATTCATGAGGGCAGGCTTCTAGAGACTGTGAATGATTCATGGCCCCGTGCTGGGATTAGGGGTGTGAGTGCTGCACCCACGTGGGTGTGGCCTACATACAATATAAGAGACAGAAAGAGTTTCACTCCATGCTCTTCCCTTGTTGCTTTTGGTATCTGCTGCCACCATAAACTATTACCCTCTACCGCTAGCCACCCTGCCTTGGACCCAGCAGATTGTGGACTAAAACTTCCACAAATTATGACCTCAATGAACCTCTCCTTCATTTTGGGTGTCAAATATTTAGTCTCAGCAATGGACGAAAAGTAACCAAGAAAGATATATTTTTAATCTGTTGATTTTCAAAAGGTTTTTACTATTTTCATTTTTTCACTAGTGTATGAAGTTTGAAGTTAGCACACAATCTGACTGCATTTTTTTTTTTTTTTTTGTGGTACCAGGGATCAAATGCATGACCTCGTGTTTGCCAGGCAGGCGCTTATGCCACTGAGCTAAATCCCCAACCCTTTTGTGTTTGTCAGTTCTTTAAATTTTAGCTATTCTAATGAATATGTAGTGATCCATTACTGCATTTTTTCTTTGACTAATGATATTGCACACTTTTTCATATACTTATTGGCCATTCATGTAGTTTAACTTTTGTAAAGTCACTTTTTAATTTTGTGCCTTCTTTTTCAGATAGATTCTTAAAACTGTGAGTTGTGATATTTCTTTCTTGCTAGGTAAGCGTTGTTCAGTAGAATTTTCTGCATTGTCTGATATGGTTATCATGAAATGTGCCTATGAGGAACTAGTGAAAATTAGGAACTAATTTTAAAATTGTATTTATTTCAATTAATGTATATCAGTATAGCTGGCTAATGGCTTTCACATTGGATAGTCCAGTTCTAGAAATCATTTCTTTTCAGATACATGCTTTGTGAATATTTCTGCTGGACTATGGCTTGGAATCTCCTGATGAACAGAAATTTTAAGTTTTGATCAAACTCAATTTTTCTTGTAATGGTTATATGCTCTGTGACTCTCTAAAATTTTTTTGATCACCCTCATGTCAGGAGTGGATCCTCCAATTTTGTTCTTTTTCAAAATTGTCTTTCTGGATATTCTAGGTTCTTTGCATGTTCATAAGATTTTACAAATCCATTAATTGCTGGAATTATAACTGAGTTTTGGTTGAATTTACAGACATGAGAAGTTATTTGATATTTTAAATTTGGGATTTTTTTTAAAAGAAGTGGATGTCTGTGTAGGTTGATCTATCTCAATACTTTGTCAAAAAAGCAAACAGAATCTGATCAGTCTTCTGTGTTTTAGGTCACAAGAGAACCAGTAAGAGTGTTTCTCTTCAAAGGGAAAGAACCACTGGGATGGGGAAAAAGAGAAAAGAAGGAAGAGAAACAAAAATGTATACATATCCACTAGATAGCTAAGATAATTATACTACTATTCCTGTTAGTGGGAAGAAAATGTGAGTGCTTATACTATTTTGTGGGTTTTCTTGCCTGTATCTTGTAATCTGAGCAACCATTTTGAAGATAACAATATGCAATATAGTGACCATTGTTAATTCCCTATCATCTTGTTTTGAAATCTTGTATTGTTTTTATTGTCTTGTTTTTATTTTTGCTGTTTTGTTTTCTTTTAATCTTTTTAAAATTTAAAAAAGATAACATTTTTTGTATTTTGCACTGTTTATTCAGAAGGGCTTTTGGCTAATTATTTTTGTTTGTGTTAATTAAATTTACATACAACTAAAAATTATACTGTTAATAAGGTAATATATTTATATAGATGTATATATTATGTAATGCTTAAATCAGTTTAAACATATTTAACTTCCCAAACGTCATTTCTTTTTGGTGAAAACATTGAAAATCTTTTCTTCTAGATTTTGAGATATTCAATATATGATAGTTATCTTTATCTATCCTACTGTGCAATGGGACACCCAAATGCCTTATCTTGATCTAATTATAACTCTGTACCCATTGATGAACTTTTCATGGTCACTTCTCATGACTCTCCTTGGTCTCTAGTAACCACTATTCTATCCTCAACTTTTATGATATCAAATTTTTTTGGTCCCATATATGGCTAAGATCATGCTGTAATTATTGTTTTGTGCCTGGGCTATTTCATGTAATGTGACGATCTCCAATTGCAAATGGTTGGATCATTTTTTATGATATAATAGTATTCCATTGCATGTGTGTACCACATTTTCTTTATCTATTCACCCATTGATAGAAATTTAGATTCTTTTCTTTTCTTGACTGTTGTGAACAGACTGTTGTGACTGTGCTGCAATGGACTTGGATATATACTCAAATGGGAGATTTCTGGATATTTTGGTAGGTCTATTTTAATTTTTTGAAGAATCTCTGTAAATATTTCATAAGTACAGGTATGTTTCCATAATGGCTGAACTAATTTACATTCTTGCCAACAGTGTGATGTTTTCTCTTTTCTCCACATCCTTGCTAGTACTTGTTACCTTTTGCTTTTTGAAATAGCTATTCTTACTGGAGTGAAGTGATACTCTATAAGTGGTTTTAATTTAAATTTCCCTGATGATTAGTGATGAACACTTTTATATCTCTGCTTGGTACTTGTATGTCTTCTTTTGGGAAATGACTGTTTAGGTTTGTTGTCAATTTTTAATCTAGTTATTATTATTATTATCAGATATTTGGATATTGAGTTTTCAGAGTTCCCTAATAGTTCTGCCCATCAACCCCTTGTCAGATGTAGTATTATTTGCAAATATTTTTTCTCATTTTTATGTGTCTCTTTATTCTGATGTTTGTTTCCTTTGCAATGCAGAGGCTTTCTAGTTTGATATAAGCTTAATTGTTTTTTTTTGCTTTTGTTTCCTGTGCTTCTGAAGTCTTGTCAAGAAAAAAGTCCTTGACCATTCCAATATTCTGAAGTGAAACTTTCTGGTTTTATTTTAATACTTTCATAGTTTTAGATATTATGTCTTTAATCCATTGAGTTAATAGAGATAGTGGTCTAGTTTTTATTTTTCTATATATTGCTACCCAATTTTATCACTATCATTTACAGAAAAACTATTTTTTCTCCAGAGAGTGTTTTCAGTTCTTTGTTGCAAAACATTTGGACAACATTGTTTTGGGCAGAACCTGGAGCTATAATTGCAGACTCTTTGGATCATGAAAAGTTGAGAATTGAGGGGATCATCAAAGAGGTGGATCAATAAGCAGCAAAGTAAACAGCCTCTCTGGGAGAAACAATTCAGATGCTGGAATAAAACATCCTGGAGAAGACCAGAGAGAAGGAGATAGATCCTCTCAACCCAGGAAGAAACTAAAGGGGGAAAAAAAAAGAAAAGAAAAACGTGGACGGAAGGCTGTAGCCAGATGTGCTCTCACCAGTGCTGGTCCCATTGTGTACTAAACACTGCTGGAATCTGAAGACACGCACTTGTGGTTAAGTTGGGGGTTGGTGAGCCTGAGGGCCTCAGCCAGAGGACATGGTTGTAGAGGGGCGCGGTGAAGTGGAGAACAGCACTGGCTTGGAGATCTGCACCAGCTCAGCTCACGGTGAGTGCAGGAAACTCAGTCTTCCCTTGGGAGTGGGCGATTGGCCTGGCAATATTTTGGAGTCCAGCAGGATAAACCTGGAACCAGAACTGCAGCAAACCACTCGTAGCACAGACCACATTGGTGAGAATTGTTTGTACTGAGACCTGCTGCTGTGTGCAATCCAATAGCCAAGGATGAGATCTCTCTGAAGCTATTCCTAACCAGCCCCATCCACGTGGCACACACTAATGTGGTGAAGACTCCCAGTGGTTGTCCAGCTCAGAAGGGAGGGTCCAGCCTGCCCTGCCCCTGCTTGTACTTCAGTGGTCATCAGCAGACTGGGAAAGGCAGCAATTCCTAGCCAGCACGCTTCAGTGTAATCATAGCCAATACAGGAAGTGTTGGGGACCACCACTACCCAGTTGTCTGGAAGAAACCACAAACATGACAAGAGGAAGAAACAAAAGGAAGTCTCCAATCTCCAACCCAAGTAGTACTGGCCCAGGAGAAGTAAACACAGAAGAGATTGGGGGTTGCACATGTATGATTTTGGAAAAAGCAGCATCTGACATAAAGAATTATCTTTGTGACATTATAAAAGGACTAAAAATAGAAATACTAATACAAGTAAAGGAAGATATAAGAAAAATAATAAAAGAAACGCTAAGTACCTCTCAAGAAGACACAGATGGAAGAATGGAGGAACACAGAAAAAGGAGAGAAAACTTTGATGAAGGATATAAAAAAATCTAGAATACATGAAATAGATTCAAAGAGATTACCAGGAAATTAAAAACTCCATTGAAAGCTGGTAAATCTGCTTAAAAGAAACTAAAAACAGACTATCAAACCTTGAATACAGATTTGCAACTTGTGATTGCAAAAGGACAGATCTCTTAAAAATAACAAGGAACCACTAAGTAATAGTATAAAGGCTAGAAGATGACAAGAGGATATATAACTTAAAAATAAAAATGTGAGTTAAGAAGCAGGGGTCAACACAAATGAAACACAGAAGCTATTTACAGAAATAATTAAAGAAAACTTCCCAAGCACAGGAAAAGGAAATGATATCCAGGTATATGAGGTATACAGAACTCCAGCCAGCTATAATCAAAATAGATCTACACCCAGACATATAATAATCAAGATTCCAGAAATTCAACACAAGAACCTAATATTAAAAGTTGTCAGAGAAAAGAAACAGGTCATCTATAAAGGAAAACCCATCAGAAGCATGACAGATTTCTCAACACAAACCATCAAATCAAGAAGAGCTTGGAGCAAAGTATTCCAAGCCCTGAAAGAAAATACCCTCCAACCCAGATTGATGTACCCTGCAAAACTATCTCTCAAAATTAATGGAGAAACAAGATGCTTCCATGACAAAGAGGAACTGGGGTAGTTAGTGACCACCAATCCAACCCTACAAAAAGTACTGAAGGACATACTAGAGAGAGAAAAAAGATGACCATGGTTTTAAGAACAATGACAGAGGGGGGTTCACTGAATGGGGTAGACAGTGGAATGAAGGGGAAAAGTAGCAACCAGTGGCAGAAAAATAGCATGGCAGAAATGAGGCAGAGAAGGTTGGCCATAATCACCACCATGGATGGCCTTGATATACTAATAAAAAGAAACACAGGTAGAGTGGATCAGGAGATACGGTCCATCAAGATACTCTATACAGGAAATATATTTAACCTGTAAGAGTGTTTATGGACTGAAAGTCAAAGATGAAAAACTAATGTCCTATGTGACAGGTAACCAGAAAAAAATGGGGGTAGCTCACCCATCAGCTGCAGATTGGTTGGAAAGACATAAAACTTTTATACAAGGGAGAACTACTCAGCTATAAGGAAGGAAAACCTTGAAGCTTTTGTAGGTAAATGGATACAACTTGAGACCAAGCTCAGGGGTAAAAAGGTTCAGAACCACTTAGGTAAATAGCAATTTGCCTCCCTAATCTAAAAACTAAAGGAGTTAGTGGGATGTAAAATGTACACTGTACCCTTGGAAAGTGAAAGGGGAGGAATTGTCTAAATAGGGAAGGCAGAGGACATTGTTAATCTTATATCATGTTTTGAAACCCATATTGCTTTCATCACTCTGTTTAGTTTGGTCATATCTGTTCCAGTTTGTCTACTTGTACTAGATTTGAGGGCAAAGACAGCTTTTCCAAAGATAGCAGAATATACGATGGTAACCATTTTTAATTTCTTGTTAACTTAATCTGAAACCTTGTATTGCTTTTACTGCCTTGCTTTGACTAATTTTATTTGAATCTGTCTTGTCTTGAATGATTTTATTCAAATCTGTTACATTTGATAGTTTCAAGTCTGAGAGTATAGGCAACTACTCTGAAGACAATAAGATTCACTATGATACCCATTCTGGTTTGACTATTACCCTCTTTTGAAGTCCTATAATGTCTCCAATGTTTTGTTTTTACTGATTTTGTTCCATACTGCTATGTTCAATTTTATTGTAGCTGATGATATGGGCAATTCTATTGAAGATAACAAGAGACATCATGGTAACCATTGTAGATCATCTTGTAATTCTAAATCATGTACTATGTCCATCCTTTTGTTTTGAATGACCCCAATTTTTTTCTCATTTGGTTTTATTCTTTAAAAAATAAAAAAGTTGAGAATTGAAAGTTTCAAAAGACAGAATAGAAGCCATTTCTAAGAACTAATGATGATAAATGTGAGAAATCCATACATGAGTCTTTATTTTGTCCTATTAAGGAAAATGATTTGTGTGTTTTTCTTACCTTAAGTATCTCTCAACTATTTGCCCTGAGTTTTTCAAAATTATATAAGAAAGCGACATTAAACACATGTATTTCCTTCAATTTTTATCTTAATTCAATATCAACTTGGAATATAAATATAAACTATTTAGCATAATTGCTTCACATTGCATGGAAGAAATAAATTCAATAGTTATATGATTTTCATGAGATAATAGAACTCATTAGTATCAGAGTTCTGATAATATTCCAGATTTTACAACCTCTCCACTGTACTGATACTGCTACTATGCAGTGCTAACCTGTCATAATATCTAATTCTTGATGCTTTCCAATGTGCCTGGCACTAAATAATACAAATTATCACTCTGGCGTGGATCTGATCCACAAATATCACAGAGGCCTATGCAAGAGAAGACATAATTAGAACATAGGACAAGACAATATATTTTAAAGATCAAAATTAAATAGAATTAAGAGTGAAGTGGTACAGAAGACTATAGAAATAGTGTTTTGCCTCATCTTAAGTAAATGCAATTGTCTTATGGCAACATTGAATTGTGACTGAAAACAGGATGTATAG
Source organism: Dolichotis patagonum (assembly GCA_004027295.1). Classification (NCBI taxonomy): domain Eukaryota; kingdom Metazoa; phylum Chordata; class Mammalia; order Rodentia; family Caviidae; genus Dolichotis; species Dolichotis patagonum. The sequence continues at coordinate 7,119 of PVJX010035183.1, read as the reverse complement.
GAGGCACTTGATAAATGTGGTTTTGCTAACTTAAATGTATAAGACAAAGGCAACTGCATGACAACTTAAATTTACGCTGCATTTAAAAAGGTTAAAGGCTAAGGAAGGTGAAGATCAATTGCTGAAATTAATAGAGACATCTTTATGGGAAAAAGAAGAATTTGAGATAGACTTTCAAGAAATGATGAAATTAAGGCAGAAAGATTATGAGCTATCATAATAGAGACATGAACAATATTTTAATGAAAATGTGGGTACCTGATAAGATAAAACGTGATTGCACTGCAGTTCAAAGGAAGCTCATTAAGTATGTTTACGGGCTTCTGGAAACATTATTTTTAAGTCAAGCTCATACAGCTTAAATTTACAGAAGAAGCTTAGATGTGGAATCACTTAGTGAACTAAGAAGTAGAGTAGGAATGTAGGTTTTTTTCCTGCATGCTGTGGTGGTTTCCCTCAGGTGCTTTTCCTATGGTAGCTAACCATAATGGAATACTATTTTCTCAGCATTATACAGTTCTATTTTATTTGTAAGGAGACCTATCTGCTTTTAACAGTTTGCCCTAAAACAGATAATTTGACTTTTCATTTCTTTACCCAAAACTGGACTTTTCATTTCCTTACCCAGAATTAGAATCAACAATAATTACTCAGCCAACTTCATAGCAGTCATGAAACTTGTATAAACACATGTGTTGTCATTTATTTTTTCAAAAAAGCTGGACAAAAAAGAGAACTATAGAACTTATGGTTAAATGGAAGATTCTATGCAGATAGTTTTAGGATTGAATTCTGTAGACAATGCCTGCTACGAGTCCAACTGGAGGCCTAGAGCTCACGACAATGTCTCATGCAAGTCTGTTTCATGCATCTGGGCTGGGAATGCCCAAGTTAAGTGGTAGAAGCTAGAAAGTCTGTCCCAGAAAGAGGAAGGATCTGTGCCAGCATGTTGAGGGATCTGAACTTGAGCCAGGAAGTGATGCTCAAAATAAGGACCAGAGTGCCCCCGAGGAGAACCACAGGCATCTTCAACCACAATGAGGTCCTGAGCTCCTCTAACTATAGAACAGCTGAGTTCATATCAGGAAAGCCAGCATGACAAGCTCCTTCAGGAGAATCAACAGCACCAGCTCTTCCTGTTCAGTTCTCCTTTTTATATTGTTGGCAACAACCCTCAGGTAGGCCTTCAGTACCCAGAACCTCGCTGATTCAGTTCAGCTGGGAGTTGCAACTTGACTACTGGTTGTCAGTCCACCACAATGCTTAACTAATAAGTTAATAATTCTCAGTGAAGATTCAACATACACAAAGGAGCCAAGTGGGGTGGCACATGCCTGTAGTCTCAGTACTCTGGGAGGCGAAGCAAGAGGATCACAAATTTGAGCCCAGCCTAGGACAACTTAGTGACTTACTGAGATCTTGTCTGAAAATAAAAAATAAAAATGGCTGAGGATATAGGTCAATGTGAAAGCCCTGGGGTCAATCCCCAGTACTGCACAAAAGGCAATAAACAAGCCAAAAACCAAACCAAAACAAAGAAAAATAAATTAAACACATTAAAACAAACATTTAATTTCTTAATAAAAAGGTGGTTTTTTTTTTTTCAGAAAAAGGCAGAAACAATTGCTCACAAAAAATTGTACCTTGAGTGTAGAATCTGATTAAAATATGGGTTACTGCCAGCTGTGGTGGCACACACCTGTATTCTCAGTGGGAGGCTGAGGCAGTAGGATCGTTGCGTGTTTGAGATCAGCCTGCGTTACAAAGTGGGCTCAAGACCAACCTGAACTCCATAGTTACTAAGTTAGGGGGTTACTAAATATTAGGTTTTTGTTTCTCTATAACAAGGCAATACAAATTTGATAGTTTAAAACAGCACATTTTTATTTCCCCACAGATTCTGTGGGTCAGTAATCTGGGTATAACCTGAGTCTTTTGCTTTATGGTCTCTGACAAGTCTGTAATCAAAGGATCAGCTAGTCTTGGAGTCTCATTTGAAATCTCAGCTGGAAAGAGTATGATTTCAATCTCACATGGCCATTGGCAGAATATAGTTCCTTGCAGGGTGTTTGTTGAGGGTCTTGGTTTTTTGTTGACCATTGACTATTTCTTGCCATGTGGGCCAATAACAGCAGGTTGTTTCATAAAACCAGCTGGGGGAGTCTCCTAGTACGACAGAAATTATGGTCTTATGCAGTGTTATATAGAGCGGACATCTTATCACCATTGCAGTACTCCGTTGGTTAGAAGCAAGTTACAGATCTTGCTCATTTACTTTTTTGGTGGAGGGTGGTACTGGGGATTGAACTCAGGGCCTTGCGCATGCTAGGCGAGCACTCTACCACTGAGCTACAGCCCCAGATCTGACTCACTTACTTTCGTGGGGAGGGGATTGTACAAGTGTAAGAATATCAAAGGTGGACATTACTAGGGCCATTTTAGAATCTGGTGGGTAAGTTCTACTTAATATGGCATATAGCATACTTAAAAAGAGCGAAAAAAAACTTAGATATCCAGTAACAAATCATATTCAATTCAACTTATTGCCCAGAAAAAATTAATAGGAATGATTTAACAGTGGGAAAATAAAAGGAAAATTATGATAAAAGCACCATTGAAAAAGTTTTTCAAAATGGAGTCCAGAGAGAACCAGGCCTCACTGAGAGGTGATACCTGCCTGGAAACCAGCACTGATCATAGGCTGCTGGCCAAGTGGTGACAGCCACACCCAAACCTCTCTTGGTGAGTCAGTGCCATTCGAGGACTGCGGAAGGAGAGAACCAGGCCTCACTGGGAGGCGATCCCCACCTGGAAACAATATCATTTTCATTGTTTTTTGGGGTTGGGTTTTATTCTCTTTTGTTTTGATTATGTTAAATCTGATGGCATGAGCAGCTATTTGAAAGATAGCAAGACATATTATGGTAGCAATTTTGGATTTACTCTTGGCTTGTTTTGAAGTCCTGTATTGTGTAGTTATTGTTTTGTTTTTATTGTTTCTATTCAATTCTGTTCTGTTCGATTTTTACTATGTCTGAAGGTATTTGCAGCTATTCTGAAGATAGAAAGAGGCATTATGGTAACTATTGTTGATTTCATAAGGTCTTGAAGTCCTGTATCATTTATACTGGTTTATTTTGATTGGTTTTATTTTCCTTGATTTTATTCTCTTTAAAATAAAATAAATAAATAAAGTTTTAAAAAAATGGAGTCCAGAGGCTATCAGAAAGCAGGAATTAATGTATTATTCTAGCTGCCACCTTGAATATGAACTTTGGTTACCTCCTTCCTGTTACTACTGACATATGGAATGATTGGAATTATAAGACATTTATATCATGTCTAGGAATTCAAGTTGTATGTCGAGAGGATACAGAAATCTTGTTTTATGAACACTTCCATCATTTGTGTACTCTGTTATTTTTTTTTCTTGTTTCTGTTTAGCTCCTGTTCCTTCTCAACCTTCAGTAGTCCATTCAAGTTACCATTGTTCCTACCTTTCTTGGGAGGCTAATTCAGAGCTATCTGAACCTGTGTCTCCTGAATTGCAATAGAATTTTCAGTCATGCCAAATCATAAACAAACCCAAACTACTAGGTACATGATTTTCTTCCAGAGTTCTGTCCTTTATCCAGTTATAAAAAACCCCTCACATCAGACCTTGGAAAAGTGGTAAATGGTAGCACTTCAGAAAAAAACATTAGAGAAAAATCACAATCTTTAAAAACATTTTATTTGAATAATGCCTTCCACTAACAAATGCTGTTGATTTTGTTTTACTGGCAACTGAAATCATTAGAAGTTACATTTCATGTAGTACATTGCCAGCCTATTTCCCCACCAAAATAGCACTGGCTAAATAAAATAGTAATTTTTGCACATGATTAGAAATTTGCAAAAGAGATTAAATGTGGCACTGATATAAGTGAAGTCTTTATTGATCAAAATTTATCAGGTATATAAAAAAGCTGTTTGTATTCTTATCCAGTTCAAAATACCAACTTTTAAACTACTTATGACAAGCCCCAAATGAACATTTTCTATGCAAAATCATTTTTGTTTGTTTTGAAGACTAGCAAAGACTGAAAAAGCATAAAAAAGGAGAGTCATAGTTACAATTTCAATAATGTTTAAAATGAGTTATGGTTAGTGAGTGGAATTTAATAAGATTGAGAGTAAGTTCATTAGCTTGTATCATGGGTGGTCAGGAAAATTCTATTTTAAAATGTAATTTAGTTAAGCTGGGGAAGAAAATGCTGTGGGAAATTCATGCTATCTGCTTGTAAGGGTGGTTTGAATGAATTGGAGTATTTCAAGCAGCAATGGAGCTATGCATGAAAGGAAGAAGATGAACTTTATACTTTTTAATGTTTTTGCAGTGCTAAGAATCAAACCTCAATCTCCCACATGGTAGGAAAATGCTCTACCACTGAGATACATTCTCAGTTCTAAACATTATGCTTTAAAACGTGCCTGGAATATTGATATTATACATTTCTACATATATAAATAAACACATATAATGTGTAGTATCTTTATGTATGCCTTAAAAATCCTAGATAGAAATGATTAATAAGTGAATTTGTTACCAGAACCCCAAACAGACTAAGATATAATCCAAGCTGCATGATTATACAGGAAATTGTCACATTCTGGCAGCACAGTAAGATAGACAAAAATTGCATTATCTTTTTTCCCTGTAGAAAATAGAAGTTCAAATAGAAGTTCACATTAACTGAAGCAAAGATTTGGTATCTTGACGGGGCTCTGCTTTGCCATTGTCCTTGGTTATGTCTTCTAAAATACAAACAGGAAAATTCTCTTCTGAATACATAATAAAGTAAGGTTTTAGCAAAGTCTTATAGAAATTTAAGTCTTATAATCTCTAAGACAGAATTGAAGGGTGGGAAAAACTTGGCTGAAAGAATATGTGTTCAGTACTGGAGAAAATGAAATAAAAAAACAAAAGCATGGGAATATTGAGGTTCTGCATGCAGCAAGTATTTGCCTTGGATGATAAATATTTCTTCCAAATTCTGATTATGTAGCTTCTATTTCAGGATAAGATCTTCTTTGTAGGTTTAAATATTATCTATATCTATAACTTTATTCCTGTATCTAGTCTACTCATCCATAAAGCAAGGCTATGAGTTTTGTCCAATAATTCAATTGTCTTATAAATCATAAATTTAAATGTTAAATCATTTATGATTTGTCCAGCTTTGGATACTGGCATTTAGAAACCCATACAGTCACATTCTAGAGACAAAAGGTTAGTCATTTGAAGGTATATTACTACCCAGTCTAATTGTACAAACACACTTAAAATTTTCATCTGTAAGAATGAGGAACAACTTCTTTTTCTCTCCTGCTTCTCCTTTTTGATGCTGGGGATGGAATTGAGGCCCTCACACATGCATTTTATGACAAAGCTATAGTCCTAACTGTGGGAAGTTCTTTGATAAGGGCTAGTTTACATGAGCTAAATTACTGAAAGTCCAGCAAATTCTTTAATTTGGGAAACTCCACAAACTTCCTAGGTTGAAAAGCTGTTTACTTAAACAGAGTTATCCTATATTTTATTATGCAAATTTATATTAAGTGTAGCAAAGAGATAGTTTCATATTTAAAGTCTTGGGCAGAGAGGCTTTGAACGTAAATATCACTGGCAGGCAAAGAAGAACCAATTAATAGTGTCATTTAGACAAGTCCTATGGATGGGAATAATGTAAGATTTTTTTGGTGAATACCTGGACAGCAGTAGAGGTTCACTTATGGGCACTCACCTTCAAATAAAGGAACTGACACTAATTTCTGAGCTTTATTCCCTCCCTATATTTAACAGAGACAGAGGTTGTCTGTGACACCTTAGTTTTCACTCATGAGTTGCACAAGGGAGTGAAGCGCATGATCTCAGTTGACACTGAGGCAGTCAGAGATGTACAGACAGGAAATGAGGTAAGCTTCTCTCCTCATCTGCATGGAAATCAACTTTCGGTGAGTTCTTGGTCAATTAAGTGGGATCTTTTTTAGGGGGATGGGCAACCTAGCAGGTATGGGCACTTCTTTTCAGAAAAACAAATCACATATTACTCTAGACACAGGAGACATTCAAAAGAACTCTGTTTCGCTCAGTATTTACTTATTTAAAAATTTCTGTCAAGGTGGTGGAAACAATACAGACAGTTTCCACCAGGGCTGTCACTAAGTTACAGGAAGCTTATGTAATATCCAAATGCCATTACAGTGTGGCGAATTTAATCCTCAGGTCATCTATTCAAACCAGTATCCGTGGAGATGCCACACATATTGCTGCCAAATGTTTTCTTGTTCTTGACTTTAAGGTCTTTTGGGGATCAGCTTTCTCTCAGCCACTTTTGTGGCTCATTCAGACCTGTCTGCCTAAACAAAACACTTGTTTTTGTACCTCCCAAACAGATTTTAGATTCTGTTGTGCCCCTTTCTGCTGGGGCTAAATGTTGGGTAAACAGAGGAGAGGCAGGCATAGAACATGGAGTTTCTTCTTAGGAGCTACTGTATTAACAGGCATAGATTACTTTAGTTCAAATAACAGAAATGCTAACTAACAGAGGCTTAACCAAGTAGTTATCACACACAAAAAGAGGTCTGGTACAGCAGCTTCAGATTTTACATTATTTTCTTGCCATACTTCCTCTTTATTATCCTTAGCCATTGACTTTTGCCATTGTGTTTGTCAACACTGTGTTTCCTCATATATGCCATATCTTTAGGTGTCACACTTATGGTCAAAGTGGGATACAGGAGTAGCCTCAGCTATGTTCCGCTCAATCAGAAAATCAACCCCAGCCTCCATTTCCTTGTATTGTCTGTAACTATATCACACAAACCCAGAACTATGTCTACAGTTAGTGTGTAATACTGACAAAATTAGTATATGGATTTCCAGCCTGTATAGTTGAAAGTGGTAATGAAATGGGTTGAAAAGAAATTCTAAGTTCTCACTTTTCTTCTTCCTGTTTTCATTTCCTATAGTCTCAGGAAATTTTATATAGTCTCTTTAGGACGGATATTGATTTACCTCACTCAGTATCCATTTCTATTTACCTTCTCCATTGCTTTCTTATAGTCTATATGCTT
>PVJX010035182.1:0-18429 GCA_004027295.1 Dolichotis patagonum | reverse complement strand
TGTCCCTTCTCACACACTTGTACATCCTACCCCAAAGACGAAGGACTTAGACCTGTTCTGAAGCTGGTAAATAAAATTAATTTCTTACCATGAGACAGAGTAAGAGTGGCCTGAATCCCAATGGGCCCTATGTTCTGTACACAGTAGGGATGAATTAAAGCCTGACTGATTGATCTTTACCCCTCATTTCTTGAAATCTTCCATCTCTTATGATTGAATGAATCATAGTGGAGGCAATCCAGAAAACAAGTGGCATCATCCTTCAGAGAAACTACAAAACAAGTGGTGAACAAAACAGATGACTTCCTGTTGTCACGGAAGGTAGTGTTTAGTGGGCGTTGCCATGACACCATGCTCAGATTTCTCTGTGGAGAACTTGTCAGTCTGTGTGTCTGTCTTTTGTACCATGAACACCTTTGCAGCTTTATTCATCTTTGCGTGCACGTTGCCTAGTCTGTCTCTAGTTCCAGTCAGTCACGCAGTGGGAATTTGCAGAATGAATAAGTGTGATCATGATAACATAAATCATATATGAAAGCAGAGGATTTAGAAGCACTCTTTGTATGTATACATTTGAGGAAAGGACAGAAATCTTCAAATCCGCAGTGACTTTTGTAAAATAAATTAAAATATGATAGCATTGAGCACTTTGTACCTTAGCCTATTCAAGAAAGGAGATCAAAAATAATAAATGGTGAAGAGTGACAGAAGAGAGAGCAGCCATTCAAAACACAGAGCTAGCAGCACTACACATCAGCTAGGTACAGAGACAGGCAGAGGATGAATGAGATTGTTGTGGCTTGTGCTTAGATGCCCCCCCCCCCAAAGCCTCATGTGGTCATAGGTGGGGCTTTTTAGAGGTGGTTGGATCTAGAGTGTGTGACCCTGGAATTGATCATGGTGCAGTGTTAGGCTCCTGGACACTAGGATTAAGGGTGTGAGTGCCTCCCAGGCTGAGTAGTCTGGATAAGACAAAAGGGCCAGAAAGACATGTTGTCTCCTGCCTCGTGAACTGTTTTCTCCTCTGCGATGCCCCTCGTTCAAGCCACCCTACCCTGGAGTCAGACAATTATGCACTGAAACCTCTACAAACTGTGAACTAATTAAACCTTTCCTCCTTTAACTTTGGTTGTCAGGTATTTTTGTCTCAGCAAAGGGAAAAGTAACTAAGACAGTGTTACTAGAACTGTATTGACAGGAAAGTGGTGGCTGCAGGGTAAGAAAGGAGTGCAGTATTTCCACAGCCCAGAACACCTGCATAGTTTGCCTGTATGCCAGCTGCACTTAAATTTGGTGGTAAGTTTTGAAATAAAACCTGGATTTGGAAGAGAGATATAAAGAAAATTTACTTTTTTTTTAGCGAATTAGAAAAAAAGACATGCAAATGCAGTTCATACACTCAAGAAGTGTGTCATCTGTGGTCTTGACTGTTATTCTTCAGGGTGACTGCATTCAATATGAGATATTAACTTTTGCTTGTTTTCTTTTTGTTTTAATTTCCCATTTGCCTCTTTAAATATAGATTTAAATTGTGAAGTGTATTCCCTTATTTCCTTCATAATGTAATAACAAGCAAACTTCTTCACAAATTAAATTAAGAATTATTAGGTTTTTAAGTACTTATTTGTACACTAGGGTGGCGAATTCATATCTTCTCTCTCTCTCTCTTTCTCTCTCTCTCTCTCCCTTTCTCTTAGTATCTCCATTTTCTTTTTCTTGTTTTTCTCTCAGTCTAGCTCTTACTTTAAATTATTGACTCGTAAAAAAAAAACAATATTGTCAGATAAGAAAAACATTTATAAAATCAACTTCCTACAAAACTCAGTGTACAAGTACAGGAAGTCACCAGAGCCGACAATATACTATGATGGTTTACAATTTTTCAGAATTACAAATTTATGTGTAGTTTTTCTCTAAAACTTCTTCACTCTAATGTTCATAGGCCAGGCAAGTTCCACCTGGCTGAGAAGTCAAGTGTCTTTTTCCCCGCTTTTTCCTCATAAATGTCATAGGTGCGTTCCTTTCTCTAATGTGCCTCCAAGGTAGCATTTGGGCACCTTGCCACCATCTTCCACTGAACAGGTTTAAAGCCACAATCCTTTTTCTCCAGATTACCTTGCCTGAACCCCAATTTCACCCGCCCCAAGCCTCCCATGGTTCTTCCATTTCCTCCTGCAATGTGAACCTGACCGCCAGCCTGAAGAGCAAGGCAAGGTATAGATGATGGCAACTGCTCTCTAAGTCACATCATTATGCTTCTGAATAGTTGGGTGAATTAACTCTGTGAGCCGTTAAAAGAGAACACTACCTATAGATAGCGTTCATAAAAACTCACTGAGTAGCCCCGGGCTTTGCATTCCTTCACCCTACCTATCTTTATTGAGCATCTATTTGGTGGCAGACAAAGTATTTGACTCTGATGTAAAAGACTCTGTCCTTCTGGAGTCCCTAGTGTAGTATTTAGGAAAAGTCCAATGAACTGAAGCTACTAGGCATAAGTGATGACTTTTTTAGAGCCAGAGCTACCTCATTCTGACTTTACCCAGATTCCTGCCCTTATTTCATACCTGTCCATATACTTGTCCATTCTCCTTCAAGTAAAGTTGGTCCACGGAGGGTCCATAAATGTGTCTTGTACTTTCTTGCCTCTCTGCATTGTTAATCTAGGCTTCTACTACCCTAGAAGACTCTTCTCTCTCTTTTTTTGTACATTTAAATTGTTTTTACACTTCAAGAATTAGCTGGCCCCCTTGAAGCTATTCTATATTTTAGACAGAAATTCTTCCCGTCTGACATTTTTTAAATTTAAACTTTTATGTTTATTAGTACATGTTAGTAGCATGTAATGACTCATTGTGGGAAGTTGGCACATGTACATAATGCATCTTAATTCTTTTTGCTTCCACTTCCCTCTCTCCATCCCCTTTTCTTCCATCACTTGCTTCCTGTTCATTGTTATTTTAATGATGCACCCAGCTACAATTGCTTCATGTACTACAGTCCACACGTTCCACAGTTTGGGAAACTGGATGGTTTCCACTCTCACGTCTAATAATTATAATTAATGAAGGTTAGAAGAAGGGTATTCATAGCACACCTACTTCATGCTACAAAGGCAAACCATTGTAAAGCCAATTAATTTTTCCCTAATTTTTTATTAGTACGTGTTTGGCATACATAATGATTGCATTTATCATTGGAAATTTGTACCTGTATATGATACATCTTAATTCTTTTTCCCCAGTCCTCTCCCTCCCCCTCGATCCTTCTTCTCTTCCTCATTTACAAAAACCTAGTTTCCATTGTTTCTTTCCATTCTATTTTCTTTTTAATTCCTTTATTTTTCCTTCTCCCTCTCCCCTCTCTCATTTCCTTTTCAATTTGAACAAGTTCTTCCTACTTCCCGGTATTTATCCCCCATTTTGTACCTTATTTATCCTTTCAGTTTCTCATATAAGAGAAACAATGTGATATTTAAACTTGTATGTCTGTTTCACTTACAATTATAGTCCCAAGATACACCCATGTACCTAAAAATGTCTCAAATTTATCCTTGTTTATGCCAGAAGATTACTCCATTTTATTATACTTCATAAATAGCACATCTTCTTTATCCAGTCATCTGTTGATGGATATATGGGTTGTTTTCAAGATTTAGCTATTATACATTGTGCTTCTACAACCTTGGGTGTATCACGATGGTATGATGCTTTTAACTCTTTCCTCTGCTGACATTTTGTGAGTGGTCCTCACCACTGAGCAAGTGACTCACTTGCCAGGAATCATTCCCACAAACTATATTGCACTCCAGACTGCACAGTTATGGGATCAAAAGTATAGCATTTGGAAAATATAAGCTGGCATCCATGGTAGAACATCAGTTTTATTTCCCCACTGATAATATCAAGTTCAATGACTTGAGGGTCATTGGTGACATCTACCAGGACTCATCAGCAGGCACAATGCAGACATAATTCCAAGATAAAGGACTCATGTTACCAAGGTGCTGTCACAGTCACGTTCAGCTCAGCTGCAGAGGAATCTATACAGCAGCAGCTGGAGACTGGATCAGTACTCCTGGAATGTGGTCCATCCAACCTGTAGCACTAGTTTTTTGTTAGAAATACATATTATTGATTAGACTTAACAATTTGCTTGGCCTTCCACCAAGTACCACAAATCAATGGGCTTGGACAAAAGAACATAATTTTCTGGGAGTTGTGGAGGCTGGAAGCCCAAAATGAAAGCATCAACAGGTTTGGTGTCTTCTGGAGACACTTTCACCAGCTAGTAGTTGGCTGTCTTTGCTCACTGTGTTCTCACAAGTCTCACTCCCAACCTGCTGCTCTTATTAAAAACAAATCATGTCACATTAAGGCCCAGCTCATGAGATCATTTGGCTTTCCTTTCCTTTTAAAGGCTCCCTATCCAAAGACAGTCCTATCCTAGAATTTAAGCACGTGAATTGAGGTAGAATTTTAGCCTAAGATACAAGGGGAGAGGTCCAGCAATCTGCTTATCAAATCCTCCAGCTGGGTCTGGTAAGCACTGAAGCTTGAGAACTTGTAGATAAATTACACAAGCGGACGGATGCAGCTCTATAGCAGTGCCCCACAGTCTTCTATGCATATCCTTGGTTATGTTACAACACAATCTGCAGTGCGGGCCGGGGTGGGGTGGGGGGTGCTGCCAGGTCAGTGGAGTTGTGAGGGAATTTGGTAGGGAAGGCTCTTCCATGTAAAAGGATGAGGCCAAATTAGCTTCACCTTAGCTTCCTACCGTTTCTGCCTTCTAAAGTCCAGTGAGCGCCCAGCTGGCCAGGTGAGAACTCAGCAACCAGGAAATGGAAACACTCAACAACCACTTTACACTTACTTCCTGGTTGAAAGTATCACAGTGGAGCCTTTATGTCTAACATTAGCGTACAAGGCCACACTACCTGTCCGCTGGGGTTCCTGCCTGGGTTCTTAGCCTCAGGTTTCTGTAACACCTAGAAGAAGACAGCAGATGGGGAGGAAGTACAGAGCCTGCCCCTGGCAGTCACCCTTGGTTCAGTCAGCTTTCATTCTGGGGTGGCCCTGAACTTGACCATCCTGTTATCTTTTGTTGCTCATCAGTTGAGGCCCATGTATCTTGTCTAACACTGGGACACCGTGTCTATACAAGTGCTGAGCCATCTTGCCCCATCATTAGGCTCTTTAATGATTTGATGCTGCCATAGACTGAACTTGAATTTGCTTCTTACACCTTGTGCTTATGATAGTGAGTTTAGACTTTTCTTTTCTGTAGTTTCAACCCACTTGGGTTCTGTCTCCAACGCACTTATCTTTCCCTGCAGTTGTCCGCAGTGTCCACAGACACCATGATATTTATAGCACTGCCTGTGGTAGCTGGTAAACTTCTTTCCTGGTTCAGCGGTAGCTATATAGCCAGTATGCAAACATCATAATCAGATTACAGGGATATTCATTTGTTTATTCAGGGACAAAAAAGTTGTTAATAAGATTGCTATGAAATATTATCTTTCCCAAGAAAGTTCTTTTTAACACAAAAAATTTTTAGACCTTCATTATACTCATGAATATAAAACAGATATTGGTTCTTTTTTCTCCTTGTACTGGAGATCAAACCTAAGGTCTTCTCACTGAGCTATTTTCTAACCTTTTGCAATTGTTAATTAGAGACAGGGTCTCATTAAGTCACTCAATTGACCAGACTGGGTTCAAACTTATGATCCCCCTGCCTCAGCCTTCCAAAATGCTGGGATTACTATATGAATCACTACACTCAGTTAACACATCTTTAGAATAGCATGGACACTAAGGCTTTAAAGGAAATTTTAATGAGTTCAAAAGTCAAGAGTCGTTTAATAACCCAAATGCTTATCAACTGTGGAATGGATAAAAACATATATTATTTTTATACAACGGAGTACTACTCAACTACAAAAAAGGACAAACTTGAGGCTCTTATAGATAAATGGCTGCAACTAGGGACCATACTCATAAATGAAATAAATCAGAATTGCATGTGTAAACATCATATTATCTCCCTAGTATAAAAAACTGAAAGAGCAAATAACATCCAAAATGTACAGTAGCTATTGTAAAAGTGAAATGGGAAGAAACTTATCAAAAGAAAAGAACCACTGAGATAGGGGAAAGGAGAAATGAAAGAAGGGAAAAGATTATATATATGATAGATAATTATATTACTAATCTCTGTTAGTTCATCAAAAAGAATGGCTTATGTTCCCATTGTTTGATCATTTTGCATGCCTATATCTTCTAATCTGAGCATATACTTTGAAGATAACAATACACAATATATTAAATATTGTTAATCTCCTATTATGTTGTTTTGAAATTCTGTAACATTGTTTTATTCTTTTTCATATTAAAATAAAAATAAATACATAAAAATAAAATAAAAAACTAAAAAAACAAAAGTTAAGAGACTTTGGATTTATTAATTATAGTGAAAATTTATTCTCAAGTTTAAATATTAAGGGTTTAGAAAATTAGAAAATGTTTTCTCTTGATTATTATATTTGGCAGTAGTTTCTATTCTGTTATGTTTAGGGTAAAGATGTAAATCAGTTATTGTTGAAGTTCATCAATCTAAAACTTGTCATGCACAGAGTGTAGTTGTTATTTTGATATTGGCAAAGTCTGTGAGGAAATTATAATTATGAAGACAACATGGCATACCATTTTCATGTTTTATTTAACAAAATATACTGAAATGTGACTTTGAGGAGTTTTATTTAACAAAATATACTGAAATGTGACTTTTAATACAGTTAGAAAACTTTATTAGCATAATTAAATAGTATGGTTATAAAATATAATGGAAAGGGGGAATTAACTGGCTTAAAAGAAATTTGAATAAAGCAACATTTTGAATGAGACACTATGAAAAGGATATGCTCCTTTTAGTGAAAGCAGTTTAGTGTGATTTGATACATTTGGAACTTCATTTTTTAAAAAAATTTTATTTAAAGAGAAAAAAACAAAACAGAAAAAAGGGTAGCAACAATACAGACTTCCAATGAAAAAAAGAAAATAACAAAAAACACTAAGAAATCACTACTTGATAAATTACATTCTGTCATCTTGGAAATAGTTGTTCAAATCACAAAATTAAAGCATATAAAGTAGACATTTAAACAATGACACTGTCAACAGTTCTGCTCCATGATCTAACAAAAACAGTAATATGGTCCTCCATCTTACACACATAAACATACATGCAATTATATCCTTTAGAGCACTTTCTTTTCCTCACTTTTTTATAGTAGCAATTACACATTTTGGGTTTTATTACTCCTACATTTCTTATTAACTTTTACACTAGAGACACAATGTGATATTTATAAATAAGATTCTTATTTATTTCACTAATGAGGATAGTCTCAAGTTGTCTCCATTTACCTATGGAAGCCTCAAGATCATCCTTTTTCATAGCTGAGTAATATTCCATTGTATAAAAATACCACATCTTTTTCATCCATTCTGCAATTGATTGATATCTTGGTTGTTTCCAAGATTTAGCTATTACAAATTGTGCTGCTATGAACATGGGTGCACATATATAACTGTGATGTGATCTTTTCAGTTTTTCTGGGAAAATACCCAGGAGGAAAATAGCTGGGTTGAATGGAACTTCTGATCCTAGTCTTCTGAGAATTCTGCATACTGATTTCCACAGTGGTTGCACCAGTCTACACTCCCATCAACAGTGGAGAAGTGTTCTTTTTTCCCCACAGCCTTGCCAACAGTTGTTATCAGTTGATTTCTTGATGGCAGCTATTCCTTCAGGAGTGAGAAGAAATCTCAATGTTGTTTTAATTTGCATTTCTCGAATGACCAGTGATGGTGAACATTTCTTCATGTATTTGTTTGCCATTTGTATATTTTCATATGAGAACTGTGTGTTCATCTCAGATGCCCATTTTTGGAGAAGGTCTTTGAATTGGGCTTGATGTTTTTCAATTCTTTATATGTTCTTGGTATAAGTCCTTTGTCTGAGGGGTTGCTGGCTAAAATTCTTTCGCATTCTGTGAGTTTTCTTTTCACTCTGTTGGAGATTTCTTTTGAAGTGCAGAAACCAGAACTTCTTTTCCTCTCCTCTCACTTTTTGTTTTTGTTCTAGTATGAAAAAACACAAAAGCACAATTTTATAATATTCTGATATACTTTTGTCATTGATCATCTAAATTTCAAGAAAACCTCTGGTAATTTTCAAAATCGTTATTACAAGTGAAAGTATTCTTTAAATGTGATTGTAGAACATTAGCTGTACATACAGATTTCAGTTTCTGAGTAAAGTGATGGTGTCTCTTGCATGGCTTCAGAAAACCAGAGTAACAAATACATAGCTAAGGCAACATGAATTTTAAAAAAAACTGTGATGATGTAGTATTCAATTTTGTTTCATGAATGAAGTAAAAGTAAGTATCAATGCTATAAAAACAGAAGAAAAAGTCCAGCTGACACAAGGATAGTCATGGATTCCTTCAGATAAATTGATGAGACTTTCATGATAATATTTTGAACACTTTCAGGAACACACTGAGCTGATGATTATCATAATCTTAACTCACTCAGAGTTTGAAAAATGTGTTTTATCGCCTCCCTACTGTGATATTTTGCAACTATGATATTCCATTTCTAAAACACGTTTTGAATGTCATGAGTGAGATAGTAAATATTTTGCTTTCAGCTTTCATGTGTTAATCGTGGAGCCTGTGGATTCAGGTATGCTTTTATGTATGACTGTGCACAGTGGTTATTCTACTTTTCACTTCTTATGTCTCGTGACAATAACTTATATTAAAGTTTTTTGATTATATATAATTTTTTTTCTTACAAAGAAGACTGGCCCAGTCTGAACCTGACTCAACCAACATAAGCATATTTGATCACATTTCAGAAAACAGTTGCAAAGTTATGGTTGGACACTTGTAAAATTAACTGAGATAAACCAGATAGAAATTGGAATAATAGGGAATAAGGCAGAGAGGCATCTTTTGATTCAGATATCTGAATTGAGCCTAGTCATTTCCAGATTTTAAAGTTCTATTGTAATTTGGCTTCATTTTTTCGCATTTTGTTTCCAATGGAATAGACAATGCGATGCTCTTAAAGCCTATGTCAGATCATGTCAGTCCTCCCCATAGAGCCTCAGAGGGCTTCTTCTTTCACCCAGGTGAGACTGGCAAGATTCTGCCCATTACCATCTAACTTCGCCCTTTCCTCTCCCCTTTGTTCATCCCCTTTGTTAATCAGAGACCTCCTAAGTGGATCAACTGGACACATTCCTGCTTTAGATCCTTTCCACAGTTCTTTCTTCTGGCAAGAATGATCTTTCTCCTGACTTCCTCAGATTTATTTTTAAAATTTACTTTATTTGTTTAAGCATGCTTTTAAAGTTTTTATCCTCCTCAAATGACTATCTTTCTCTTTTCTATATTGCTTACCTTAAACATCAGCTCCTACAGCATATTAATTTACTTTTAATACCTTTTTCTATAAGAAGATGGTTCCATGAAGTTTTGGGTTATTTTACTGCTATGTGTTCAGTGCCTAGAACAGTGCCAGGAATAGGGAAGATATAAAAGACATGTGTGGTTTCAATGTATGTATGCACATATATGTATTACATATATGTATTTTTCCTGTTATCATGAGGCAATGTGTCATTTATATAATAATACATTATATATTATACATTATGTGCAATTGTATATTTATATCAATATGTAATATATTAATATAAATTTATCACCATATATTATTTATCTTAACATAATTATTAAATATAAAATCACATGTTAACTAGTTATATATTGATGTAATAAAAGCCAATATATGATATAATTAATAATAAATATATTAATTATATTAATTATTAAATAAACATATTCTAAGATTATATATTATTGTATATTACTTATATTAATATATTTATAATTATGTAATATATATACACACATATATTACACATTGCTTCATGATAATGGGGAAAAGGAATGCAGGTTTGTGTATTATTATGGGTCAGTTACCGTAGCTGATGCCTCAAATATCTTATTTATCAGAAATCGAAGATCATATCAATGAATAAGAGCTTATTTCCAGCTATAACTACGGAGTTTTCAAAAAGGGCAGTAGTTACCTAGGGAATTAAGTACTGGCAAAGGGGTGCAAGCCTATGTCCATTTGATCGGCACTTCCCAAAAACGTAGTCTCCATTCACACTCTTACTGGTTAATCTGCCTCTCTTCCTCTTCTGCTTTCTCCTCTTCCTCCTGTGCTAGACTTTCTACTGCTGATCCTCCTGCTGTTTTTACTACCTTCATCTCCTTCTTTCTCAGTTAACGTGATGGTTTTTGTCAACTTTACAAAAAAATTCCCTTCCTGGAGCCTTTCCCAAATCATTCCTGGTGGTTCAGTTCAGAAAAGAGGCAGCATCAGCAATGGCACGCTTTGACCATATTTCCTGTCTCTGCGGAGCTCTTTTCACTCTTGTCTCTCCAGGCCCCTGTCTAGCTGGGTTCAGGTCCACTGACAACAACCACGGCCCAAACTTCATTTCTGCCTAACTCTGAAGAGTGAACTATTTGAAACACCACAAAACTATCGAGTTATGCTACATAATCTTTCAATAATCCATCTTTCAATTACTGTGTAATAGTTAGCTCTACACATGCATTTATTGCATCTACAATGCACACAGTGGAAATGCTATTCTATGATTTGAAGCCACATGAAATGTTAATGTAACAAAAGTTTGAGAGAGTCAAAAATCAGTGAAACCTAATTTTTCAGTTATTTTTGACAGTAATTTCCAAGAAATATTTACTCAGAAATGAAGTATTTGAGATTTATCAGCTACAACTGCAGGAAGTGTGTGAGTCAATTAAATTAAAGAAACTATGAACTATAATAAAATGGTCTTATGATTTATCACAAGGTGTTGAATCTTGAATAACACTATTTAACCATATTTCTGCATTAACAGAGATTAATAAAGCTCTGTTCTACTTATGTGCATTGATTAATGCAAAATTGATTCATTCATTTACTTAATTTGTCATGCCCAATGCAATTTATCTTTCAAGACACCATGGTCATGCTGGTTAGTGAAGCTTGCAGCATTGGAGGTAGAGTGACAGGTATTAAAATAAATGTTTAATACAAAGAGAGTGAGCATAAAAGGTTAAAAGTTTCTGTGGTCCACTGTGTAGGGAAGCTTAGAAAAACCTTCCATTCAATAATGCTGAAAACAAATTGCCTTCTTTAGATGACATCAAAATGTTTCTTTGAAAAGTTAGTGTTTCTTGTAAAAGAAGACTGGATAGTATCAGGAGTAGAATATTCTGTAGATAGGGTTATACTAGTCATAAAGGCTCCCTCTCTGTGCGTTAGCTCAGCTCTCTGGGGCTGGGCCTGCCAATAGGTGGTTTCTGGTCTTGTAGGGGAAAGTAAGATTTCAGAAGAAATTATTAACTGGCTAAATATCTTCCCCAAATTTGCCAATCCCTGATGATATGGTTCAGTGAGGTTTGGATCTAATTAGGAGCTCTTGCTCTGTTTCAGATGCCTAAATTAAATACTTGTAACTCACTTGTTTTTTATTAGCTTAATTCTTTCAAATCAATTTAATTGGCCTGAAGTCAGTAAGAGAACCCACTCAAGGACTGTCAGTTTGGCAGTATCTGAATATACATAGTCCCTACTGTCACACAGAAGTTACTATTCTAGGATTCAGGTAGAGACAGACTTCTGAGTTGCTGCTGGCACTACTGGAGTTACATGCAAATCTGTATTTTTGGCATATCTCTTCCTGTTTTCTGTTTTGTTTGTTTGTTTTACAAGTAAGGCCAGAAAAATAACCAGATGGCAAGAATTAAACCAGAATTAATTTAAGAAGTCAAACTGAGCAATGTGAAGAGATTTCCATGGAAGAAGGGCAAGTGTAGAGACACCCAGAGTCTTCAAGGGCTTTAATATTTGTATGAGCAATTGCTGGTTGTATATGGTGCTAAAGTGAGGTGATTTAGCCCATATTTAAGAGCACTGAGACTACAATGACCCTTGGACACTTATTCTTAGATAAAATTAGAGTAGAAAGAAAAGAGAAGGAAAGAAAGGAACAGAAAAACTCATTTATTCCTCTGACTCTCACGTTTCTTACAACTTAGGGGTTGTCACCAGTTTCTTCATCTCTGAGTCCTGATTTTTAGAATTTTCTGCAGTAAATGCAATATCCTATCTCAACCAATGTTCTATTTCCTTAGAATGAACATTGAATAAGAGGATTGCAAAAGGACTAGATTTCACAGAGAATTTGCATTTCAGGGTTCAGTAACTCCGTGACTTTTTTCAGTAGTGGCATTTGGGAAGAAGTTATTTTCAAGTAGGAGACTCTGTTCCTATTTCCCAATGGGAATTATTTCTCCAATTATTTCTGTTTGAGAATAACTGTTTTCTCACCTCTTTGTCCAAGACTTGCAGCTCCAGGAACTTTCTAACACAGAGGAGATCCCTGAGACAGTATGTGTGGGTATTCACAGCATGTAAGACATATGACTGAACCAGCTAGCCATGAAATCCACAAATGCTGTGTAATTCATGGTCTTCTTTAACAGTGATTTTCCCCCCAACAATATTTATTTTATATATTAGATTTTGAGACTCTTACCATTAAAGGAACTTTTTAGATACTTTGCAAAAAGATTTCTTCTGTCATTGCAATTGAAGATATTTAGACTAATTTGATCAGGGCCATAAATTTTTTAATTCTTATTTATAACATCCTTGCCAGTCTATTAAGAACTAAAAAGGGATCTCAACATTGTAACACTTTACTTTTATATTCCTACTAGTGGGTATAATTTATGCTAGTGGGTTAATTTTTTAGGCACCAAAACCAAAAATTGAGTCCATCATAGCATGCCATTAGTGAAAGTGATCAGTATTTTCTAAATCACTACACAGAATACTCCTTACTAGCAATTATTTCAAATTAAATTATAGTTAATCAAAACATTGGAAAACCATTTAGCTTTTATTCCCCCAATAATTGAAAAATGATAGAAAATTAACAAAATTCCATTTGCCACATGAGTGTTTGTATGTATGTATACATGTTCTTTTGAATAACCTATTGCCCAAATTCGTTTCAGATGTTTTACCCCCAAAATTGATTTCCTGTTTCCCAACACACACTAATGCTTCACATTTGCATGCAGTATGATGTTGCAATAGAACGAGAGGGGAACATAGGCCAATGATTAAAGAAAAGGATTCCCACAATCTAAAATTCCACTACAATTGTGATGATTCCCATAAGGACACATCATCATTTGGATATTTATTAACTTCAGTTGAAAGGCATGCAGACAAGGAATTGGGATTTCTCCGGCACCAGCCTGTTTGTATTTGAACCCTGGATACACCATTTACTAGCTGTATGAGAGGTTAGACACACTATTTAAATTTCTCTGTCTCAGTTTTTCTATCTATACAGACAGCCAAACAGTGGCTTCTGATTCCATGGCTGGTTATTATATATTCATATTGCTTTGGGGCTAGTTCCACTTCTCACAAATACTCTGAGCAGTTAACTGCAGCATGGTAGTCTGGTCAGTTTCCCGTTACTAGATTCTTGAGTTTTCCATCTTTATTTCAGGGTAAGAGTTGAGCTCCGAAGTAATTTTAGTTCTTTCACTTCCACGTAATGTTACAGGATTTGTGATACAACCATGATGCTGCTCACCTTACTACACGTGGAGCAGAACATTGAAGTGTATCCGGAGGTACCCAAGGCTGGACGAAGAATGTTCTGTGCTCCGATGCTGCTAAGAAAACTTCAACTTTCACCAGTAAATCTATTCCATAGCTAAAAGGACAGCATAGAATCATAGATAGATAGATAGATAGATAGATAGATAGATAGATAGATGATAGATAGATAATAGAATATAGATAGAACTATGGATGGAGACAAAAAGATTTAACATTTTACCTTGGAACAAAGTATGAAACTGATGTACTGTAAAAAAGTTGTATTTGGTATTAACACTTTTATCTAAACAACTTTTATAAGGTGCAATCAACCTACAACACTCTGCAAATATTTAAAGTGTATACTTTGATAAGTTCTAAAAACATGTATACACCCATGAAACTTCACCATGATCAAGATAAGGACCATAATCATCACC
Source organism: Dolichotis patagonum (assembly GCA_004027295.1). Classification (NCBI taxonomy): domain Eukaryota; kingdom Metazoa; phylum Chordata; class Mammalia; order Rodentia; family Caviidae; genus Dolichotis; species Dolichotis patagonum. The sequence continues at coordinate 4,199 of PVJX010035182.1, read as the reverse complement.
TCTAAATTTTCTCTGGTGCTTCTCCATACCCAGGCAAACACTAATGTGGTTCCTATTATCATTAATCAGTTGGCATTTTCTAGAACATCATAAAGTTGAATAATACAATATGTTCTACTCTTTAATAAAACTGGATTTTGTTCAGCCAATACACTTATGAGATTCATCTGTGTTGTAATACATATGTATAAATATTACATTTCTTATTGCTGGCTAATATTTCTTTGTATAAGTGGTACTTGTAGTTTACCTGTGTACCTGTTAGAAAACATCTGAGCTGTTCCCACTTTTTGTCACTATCAATAATGCTTCCTTGCACATTCATGCACATATCTGAATATAGGTAGATGGGAGTTCCCAGTAATATGTCAAATTCCATTATAACATAGATTTATCTGATTAATAATTTTATATTTGTCTCTCTTCACTAGTTAAAATATTAATTTGAATTTTTTAAATTCTTAAATTTGAATTTTTTTCAAAGAATGATTGTATTCTTTATTTTAAATTTCTTTTGCAAATTGAGCTTGCACAATTTACAGAATAAAGCTAATTTGATTTTCAGTGATTTTTTTTTATTTTAAAGAGGATAAAACCAAGGAAAATAAAACAGAATAAAACCAATCAAAATAAACCAGTGTAAGTGATACAGGACTTCAAAACCTTACAAAATCAACAATAGTTACCATAATGCCTTTTGTTGTTCAAAATAGCTGTATATGTTGAAGTAAAAATCCTACAGAACAGAATAGAATAGAAACAATAAAAAGAAAGCAATGAATGCAATAAAGGACTTCAAAGCAAGCCAATGGTAAATCCAAAATGGCTACCATAATATGTCCTGCTATCTTTTAAATCTGATTCTCATGCCATCCGATTTAACATAATCAAACAAAACAAAGGAGAATAAAACCCTACCTAAGAAAACAATGAAAATTATACGGTTTCCAGGTGGGGATCACCTTCCGGGGAGGCCTGGTTCTCTTCCTCCACAGTCTGCCAATGGCGTAGACTCACGGAGAGAAGCTTTGGTCTGGCTGTCCGCACTCCAGCAGTGATCCATGCATGGTGCTTGTTTCTGGGTGGGCTAAATTCAAAATTATTTACTAAATTGTTTTTATAATTTTTGCCAGCTACTCTAGTATCTAGAACATATAAAGAATAAAAAAAAAAAAAAGAAAATTAGACTCTCTCCCTAAATAAAAGACCAATCCAAAATGGGCAATTGAAATGAATAGACACTTTTCAGAAGAAAATGTACAAATGGCCAATAAGTATATGAAAATATGTTCAATATCATTGGCCATTAGAGAAATACAAATCAAAACAACACTGAAATTCTATCTTACTCCAGTAAAAATGGTTATTATTAAGCACTAAAAAACAAATTTAAAAAACCCAACAAAAAACAAATTGTGGAGAGGATATGTGGAAAAGGAATCCTTCTATATTGTTGGGGGAAGTCTCAACTAGTGCAACCACTGTGAAAATCAGTATGGTGATGCCTGAAAAAATGGATTCCTAAAAATAGGAATTCCATTTGACCTAGGTATACCTCTTCTGGATATTTTCCCAAAAGAGTTAAAGTCATCATATGACAGGGTTACATGCATGCTCATGTTTATAGCAGTACTATTCATTACAGCTAAATCTGGGGAGCAGCCTGTACCTCATCTACAGATAAATGGATAAAGAAAATGTGGTATATACACAATGGAGTGATATTCAACCATAATAAGGATACATTTGAATCATTTCTAGAAAAATGGAAAAATGTTGAGACTGTAGAGCTAAGTGAAATAAATCAGACAAAGAAAGTTAAGTGTAATATGAAAAATTCGAAGTATAAATAAATTAAAGAGAAATTGGAAAGAGAGATGGTAGTTAACAGAGGCATACTCTGTGGAGATGGGAAGGGAATCTAGCAAGAAGAGAGGGAAAAGGAAAAGAGTAAAAATAATCAAGATGCCAAATGTATATACACCAATTCCTCAAGATGAATGCAATTTTTATGGATCACAAACATATACTAAAAATAGTGCAGAGTCAAGCACATTGTTAATGCCTGATAAATAAATAAATAAATAAATAAATAAATACTTTTACGGTTATTATAATCATCACCATCCAAATCTTGCCCTATTGACTTCTGGTAAGAAAAATACAAATATCAACTGACCCAAAATATAGATAAATGAAGTATAATAAGTTTGAAGTCTAATTTATTTTCCCAGATAGTTTTTTTATTATTGTTTGTCTTTTTGAGACAGGGTCTTACTGTGCAGTTCAGGCTGACCTTGTGCTCACTTGTAGCCCTGACTGGTCTCAAATGATCCTCCTGCCTCAACCACTTGAGTGCTGGAACTACAGGTGTGAGCCACCACGTCTGGCTCTCCGGTTCTTTAAACAACCAGAGACTAGTGCTCTGTGAAAGCATGATTTCCTCCCACACCCTCCTAATTTATATCTACTATTTAGAATGACTCTAGTCAGAAACCACCTAGTCACTCTAATCGATCTGAAAGTAAGATAACACAGTCGTATGATCCTTGTAAAAACAGCTGTGCCACAGCGTAGCTAGCCCAGAACTCGGTGGAGAGAAAGGTCTGTCAACAGCAGTAATAACTCAAAGCACTGCTTACCGTGAAGAGAACAGGCCTCGTAAGCTTTGGAACTTCTAAATTAGTACCCGTGAGTCAAATTATTCTGTGATCTCAAGTTAAATCTAGGGAGTTGCCTGCTGTTTGAACAGTAAATATTCTTACTTATTTACAATGTTATTATTGCCACTCATATTACTAGGAATAAATGTAGTTTCTCTTGTCTACAAATTTTTTTGTTCTACAAATTTTAAAAAATTTGAGTGTCCATTTCCTACCTGTATTATTGGAACTGAAAACATTACAGGGACATTGAACTCATCAAGAAGGCTGGAGACAAAGGCACAGATGAATCGTATGTTACATTCCAAGTTTTATTTGCTTGCACTACGATCTTGTGGAAGGAAATTTACTACTCAGTTTTTTGGGGAATTTTAATTTAAAAATAAATCACTATCACCAATTGGTTTGTACTTAGAATTAAGTTCTTATTTTAGGTTATTCTCAGCAATACTTACAAAAATTAACTTTATATACCAGTAGGCTAATATCTTTTAAAGTAAAATTGTGATTCATTCACTCACTACCTTCCAAGTTGGTATTAAACAATGATTCTAGAATCTTGGGGTTAAACGTACGTTTTGTTTTGTGTGAACCACTTTATTACCAAGGACACAAAATGTCTCATTTTCTAACTTAATGATACCTTTCTTTTTGTTGACTATGCTTTTTTCCCCCCTCTTCAGACTTGTAGGTATACCAATAAATCAACCTTGTTTGCTTAATTCTTAAAGCACTAAGTAATATCTGGTTTGTGCATCATAAAATGCAACTACATATAAAACTACTACACAAGTTTCCCCTTGTGGTGAAATATGTGGCTATCCTACCATTAAACATACTGTATAACATGTTTCAGAGTGTATTTATGCATAGAAGTAATATTTTATTGTGTTTCACTTTCAAGGCAACTGTTACTATTATTTTCTAATTAAAGCAAGATATAGTATTCACAGGAAAAAAACAGAAAATGATATTTCATTTAGAATAACTATTATTCCATCACCCAAAGAGAATCTATGAGAACAATCCACAGAAACATGATATAATAACTTCTCTTTCAAAAATTCCTCATTCATTGTTTCATATTCTATGAGTTATTTTCATTGTTTAATAGCATTTTGATATTTTGAGTTTTTCTTTTCTTTTTGCAGTGATAAGAATCAAACCAAAGGTTTCATGCCTATTAAGTACATACTATCACAGAGCTACACCCTTGTATTATTTTAATTTGAGATTATAATCTATCATATATATGTACGTATATAGACACACACCATATACATGTATATACACACACACTGTATATATATATATATATATATATATTTTTTTTTTTTTTGATTCTGTTTGGCAGCTGTATAACTCCCCACTTTGTGGTCATTAATACAATTCATTTAACCAAATGTTCATGAATGGACATGGGATTATTTTCAGTGATCTACTATTATAAACCATCTTATAATAAACATAATAATATCTTTATCCATAGACATTTATTCAGTCTTTTCCTTATGATAATTTCCTATATGTGAACTT
>PVJX010035181.1:0-18407 GCA_004027295.1 Dolichotis patagonum | reverse complement strand
CCTTTATACTATTGTGTTATGTTTGATATTATTGTAATTGAAACTATGCTCAACTATAGCAGAGTAAGAGATATGGCGTTAGATACTGTTGATGTCCAGTTGACTTAATGTAAAGTACTGTGTTGCCTATGTTGTCCTCTTCTGATGTGCTCTGTACTGCCCCCTTTTGTTTTATTCTCTTTTAAATAAAAAAAAAAATAGATACGAAAGGAACTAAACAATTATATTAACAATTGTATTAGCTTGCCTTTATGAACATTTTAAAAAATTGAGTAGAAGTTGGGAAAATAGTGGTTTCATGGCAAGTAAATGCTACTCGTAAACTGAACTTGCAGAATTCCAACCACAGAAAGAAAATATAAAACAAATGCTCTTGGGGCAGCAATAGAAGCATATTCTTACTTACATCACAATTGTAAGAGGGATTTGGCTACTGGTCGACTCATCCCAGTGTCTTCGAGTGAATGAAGGAGTGAAGAGGCAGATCACCCTGAAGTTTAATTTTACACAGTAGTTTCAAAGTCTGTCCGCTGCCCGCCAAGCTACTATGGTAAAACAAATACCAAGAAAACAAATCGGTCTTCCCTCCCAACCCTGGTATCATAGTTCTGTTTCTCAAAAATAAACGTTTTTAACATTTAATTATTACTACTATGGTAACATAATCATTTCCTCAGAATGCTTCCCTCTGGAATCTACTTGAGGTAACAGTGAACAGGAGGCTGGATATCAGAAGACCATTCCTCATCAATTCAAAAACCATTGCTTGACCATTCTAGAAACTCTATGGAACCAGGTCAAGCACTTTGTGCTGAAAATCTCTGAAGGAGTGATTCTAATGATTCTAATGGTTTCCTTACTACAAAAGGACCTTGGAAAAAGCACTAAAGATCTTTGGATCCAAATCTGGACACTGAACTTACGAATTAGAATTTGGGACTCGATCTAACTCATCACCTTAATTTGGGTTAACCTAAAAAACTGATTGTAGTTTACGTGTATAGCTCCAAATACACATATAATAAACATATAATAATAAATAATGTTATATAATATGTGCTTTTGGCTCCACTGGCATATATAGTAAATGTACATAGAGTAGTATTATATTTTCAGTGTCTTGTTATTTCTCAGCTAAATATGCACAAAAATAGAGCAGTTCTTGAATTGTTCCACATTAGTTTACTCTGCAAACTCTGCCTTTCTTGGATAATAGCTTTTCAATAACCAGACATTGAATACCATGCTTTGGTTCATACCCTCAAACTAGCTGTGACTTGCCATGTTTAGTTAATTGCATCCTTTTTACAGTTTGACTTTCTAGATGCTACAGGTAAAATTATCAGTTTCCTGCTCATAAATACTTTTAGTGGTGCATGCCTATAATCCCAGCACTCAGGAAGCTGAGGCAGGAAGATCACTGTGAGTTTGAGGCCAGCCTGGACTACACAGCAAGACCTTGTCTCCAAAAAAAAAGTATATATATATATATATATATATATATATATATATATATGCAGATATATATTCATATACATATGCAGATCAGTTGTCAGAAATTACAATGGATGGAAAAGTGTGGGTTTTAAGTAACTGGCTATAAATTATGATTCCATTACCAATGATTTTCATGTTTTCTTCTGCTATTGCATTACTATTTGTGACCCTTTCATCTCAACTTGAAGTACTCCTTTTAACACCTCTTAAGGTAAGTTTGATAGTGAACTCTCAGTTTTTCTTGGATTGAGAAAGTCTTCTCCTTTTTTGAGGAAGAGTTTTGGGTATAGTATTCTTGGCTGGCAGCTTTGGCTTGCAGTACACTGAATATACTTGCAAAGTTTCTGCTGAAAAATTTGCTGAATGTCTAATGAAGGATCTTTTGTACGTGACAAGTTGCTTTTTTCTTGGGGTTTCAAAATTCTCTTGTTCTCTTTGATTTCTGACAAACTGATTATCATAGATGTCTTAGTTACTTTTCTTTTGTTGCTGTGACAAAATACCTAATGCCCAAAGTTAAAGGGAGGAACGGTTTATTTAGCTCATAGTTTGTAGTAGTTTCAGTCCATAATTGACCGGCTCTAAGGTAAGGAGGCACATAGCAGATGGGAAACAATTTATGGCAGTGGAAGACAATAAAAGCAATGGGGAGAAAGAGAAGACAAGTCTCTTTCTATCCCTTATAAGTATGCAGGCTACCTGCCCTAGGATGGGCATAGCACTCACACCCTTAATCCCAGCATTGGACTATAAATCAATCACAATCTCCAGATTCAGCCGCCCCTGAAAAGCATGCCTCCCATGACTGCAGTGAGGCTCTGGGGAAACACTAGACACAAACCATAACAACAGGTTTCTGTGGAAAAGTCTTTCATAGTTTGTATTTTTTGGTTTTGTGTTTCTGTATATCCATTTCCTTCCCCAGTGTGTTAGTCAACTTTCTGTTACTGTAAACAAACAAACAAGCAAGCAAAAACCCTACCCAAGATAAATCAAGTTTAAAAGAGGAAATATTATTTTGCCTAGCAGTTTTGGAGTTTTCAGTCATAACCAATTGACTCCATGCTTTGGGCATATGGGGGCACAGTACATCATGGCAGAAGAAGAAGCCTATTCTGTGGTAGAAGAAGCCTATTCCCTTCATGGCAGGGTAGTGAAAGAAAAGAGAGTGGTAGAGATCAGAATTCCACAGTCTTTGTTTTTATTTTGTTATTTATTTATTTATTTTACTGTGGATTGAACCCATGGAGTGCTGAGCTATTTCCTCAGCCACTTTTTATTTTTATTTATTTTTAAAATTTGAGATAGAGTCTCACTAATTTGCCCAAGCTGTCCTCAAACTGCGGTTCTCATGTCCCAGCCTCTTGAGTAGCTGAGATTACAGGCATGTAGCACTATGCCTGGCTCTACAATCTTAAGAGAACACCCTCAGTGGTCTGAAGCCCTCTCCAAAGCCCAACTTCTTAAAGTTTCTAACACTGCCCAATAACCTCAAGCTGGTGACTGAAACTGTTAACTCAGAAGCCACTGGAGAATACTCAGGTTCAAATTATTGCACCCATATTTGAGTTTTCAGTCATATCTTTACATAAATTGTCTGTTCTCCGTTTCTCATTTTTTCTTTTCTTTTCTTTGTTTTGAGGGGAGGGGTACTGGGAATCAAACTCACGACCTTGTGCTTAGCAGGCAGGTGCTGTGCTGCTGGGCTATATGCCTGGCCCCTCGCTTTTTCTTTTGAACTTGTCATAGGTGTACTTGGCCAGTGTGGTCCCATATTAATATTTCTTTTTCCTTCTTGTTCTTCTTTTTACCTCGCTGACTGGATTAGTTCCAGTGCCCTGTCTTTAAGTTCACTAGTCCATTCTTCTGCTTGAGCTGGTCTCCTGTTGAACTTCTGCAGTGAATTTTTCAGCTGAGTTACCATGTTCCTCAGTTCCATTTCTTTTTTTTTTAATTTAAAGAGAAGAATAAAAAAAAAACAGAATAAAGGGTAGCAACAATGCAGAATTCCAAGGAAAAAAGGAAAAGAACAACAACAAAAAAACTTAAGAGATTATTACTTGACAAATTACATACTGACTTCCTGGAAATAGTTGTTCAAATTACAAAATTAAAACATGCAAAGTAGACATTCAAACAGTGACACTGTTAACAGTTCTGCTCCACGATCTGACACAAACAGCAATATGGTCATCCATCTTACCCACTCAAACATACACGCAATTATATCAAAAGGGTAAAATTAAACACAACAAAACAGAGCAAAGCGGATCACAAGAAAGCAATGTAAGAGACATAAATTTCAAAGCTAGACAATCGGAGATATTCACTCTCTATCATATTGACTCTTGTTTTCTTCCAAATAGTTGTCCATATTGTCACATACAGGGAATTCACATGAAACAACATAGTATGGAATTTATCTGAGCAGGACAAGGAGGGCATTACAGGTCTTCAAGACCAGACAATAGGGAAGCCAAGAATGGCTGTCATAGTGTCTCTCATTCTCCTCAAAACAGCTATCCATACCTTAATGTGTGTTGAACTTAAACAAGGCAAAGCAAGCTAAAATCACTTTGAACAAAAAGTGATAGTTTTGCTGGATTTCACATCATGACATTATGGAATCAGCACTGGGTACTGTAGTGTCTCTTTTTCTTCAAAGTAGTTGTTCATTTCAACATGTGTTATATAGTTGGTTCTCATAAACTGTTTATAAGCTATACACATGCATGAGTCTCTACGTGTATATCTAGCCTTTCTGTATTAGAGGTAAAAACAAGACAAAGCAAGACAAAACAAAACAATTCCTAGAAAAGCATGAAGCAAAAAAGTCATATATAACTGCAATACAAGGTGATCTACAATGGTTACCATGTCTCAGCGGTATATAACAACATTAATAAAAACGAAGCATTGGAGACATTATAAGACTTCAAAAGCAAGTAATAATCAAATGAGAGTGGGTATCTTAATGAATCATGTCATCTTCAGTGTAGTTGCCTATACTCTTAGACTTGATGCTATCAATCATAACAGATTTAAATAAAATCAGTCAATATAAACTAGCAATCTAACAACCCAGATTCAAATAAGATCAGTCATAATGAGACAGTATAAGTTATAAAGGGCTTCAGATTAAGTTCAGATAGGAAAGTTAGGGATGATTACCATAATATGTCCTCTTATTTTTGGGATAGGTGACCATGTCCTCAAGTCTAGCGTAAGTAGACAAACTGGAAGAGCACGTAATCCATCCAAGCAGAGTGATGAGAATAATGTAGATTTTAAATCTTGTTACCCAATTAACAATATCCTCTGCCTCCCTTTTTTAGACAATTCCTCCCCTTTCACTCCCATAAGGTGCACTGCTTGTTTTGGGTCCCACTACCTCCCTATATAGAGCATCTCAATGGACCCTATCTCCTGATCTATTCTGCCTGTGTTTCTCTCTGTTAATATTTCAAGGCCATCTATACTAGAAATTACAGCCAATCTTCTCTGCCTTATTTCTGCTGTTCTGTTTTTCTGCCATTGGTTGTCTATTTTTCTGTTCTACTCCACTGTCTGCCCCGTTCACTGAGGCCTCTCTGCCATTGTTCCTGAAATGCTCGTATTCTTGTTCTCTCTCCCTAGAATGTCCTTCAGTATTTTTTGTAGGGTTGGACTGGTGGTCACAAATTCTCCTAGCTCCTCTTTGTCATGGAAGCATCTTGTTTCTCCATTAATTTCTATAGAGAGTTGTGCAGGATACATCAATCTGGGCTGGAGATTGTTCTCCTTCAGGGCTTGAATTACTTTACTCCAAGCTCTTCTTGATCTGATGGTCTGTGCCGAGAAGTCTGCCGTGATTTTGATGGGTTTTCCTTTATAGGCGATCTGTTTCTTTTCTCTGATGGCTTTTAATATTTGGTTCCTATACTGAATTTCTGGGATCTTGATTATTTTGTGTCTGGGTGTAGCTCTGTTTTGGTTGTAGGTGGCTGGAGTTCTGTATGCTTCATACATCTGCATATCATTTCCTTTTTCTATGCTTGGGACATTTTCCTTAATGAGTTTTGTGAACAGCCTTTGCAATTCCTCTTGTTTTGACTCCTGCTTCTTCATTCACATGCTTTATTCTTAAGTTATAGATCCTCTTGTCATCCTCTAGCCTTTCAATTGTTACTGCCTGCTCCCTTGTTACTTTTAAGAGATCTTCCCTTTTGTGATCATACATTGCAAGCCTGTGTTCAATTTTTGATAGTCTATCTTTGGAGTCTTTCAAGCAGTTTTGCCAGTTTTCTATGGAGTCTTTAGTTTCCTGATAATCTCTTTGAATTTGCTTCATGAATTCTAGGTTTTTCTTGTTTTCTTCATTAAACGTTTCTCTCCTTTTGTGTTTCTCCATTCTTCTGTCTGTGTCTTCTTGAGAGGTGCCCAGCCTTTCTTTTATTAATCTACTTATCTCTTGTTTAATTTGAATTAATATTTCAGTTTTGATCCTGCTTACGAGGTCCTGAAGTTATCTCTTTATGTCCGCTAATGCTGTGTTTGATGTTGCATGTTTGCTGCCCTCAATCTCTTTTGTATTTATTTACCTCTCCTGGATCAATGTTCTCAGGGTTGGGGGCTGGGGTTTTTTTCTTATTTGTCCCTTTTGTCATGTTTTTGGTTCCTTCCATACAAGTGTACAGTGTAATTCCCAGCCCTTTTTCTTGTTGGTTAAGGCTCCTCTGGAGCATGCAGGGTAGGGGCTTCTGCCCTCTGCCACCCATTATCAGAGAGTGAAGTTCAAGCAATAGCAGTGTGCGCTGGCTCCTCTCCTCCAGGCCAGTCAACCTTTGCAGGCCTTCACTGTGTCAGTGTGTGGCTGTGCTCAGGGAATTAGTCTGTAGTGACCCATTGGATCCCGGCCAGGGGCATGGTCCAATCCAAGCAGATTCCACCAATCCGCTCGGTGAGGGGAGCAACCAACTGAAGCCACTTCCTTATGGAGTTAAGGCTGTCTTGCCCAAATCCAACATGTCTTCCAGTCAGTTTCCCCTTTCCCATGGGAGGGTCTTATTCCCATCACACACTGCATGTTGATGCTGGTCCCTGAGAACTGCTGGGCTCCCAGACCTCCAACTTCAGCGCGGCTGCGGCGCAAATTCATGGTTCCTCTGGGTGGGTCGTGTGCAGGGCTGAGTCTGGGTGAGCCGCAGGCAGGGCTGTTCAGCTCCACACTCCGGCCACTCAAGCCAGTCACATTGGCGCAGTTCGGTCAGTCAGGTCGCTCTCGGGCAGGAATTCAGGCAGCTCGAGGAGGGCGCCGTGCTTGCTGATCTTAGCTTCTCTAATGGTAGCCCCCGGACCTCATATTTGAGCAGTTTTTTAAACTTTAGTCTCTTCCTGGGTTGAGAGAGTCCATCTCTCTCTGTTTGGGTCTCTCCAGGGTGTTAAATTCTGGCATTTAAGCTGTCTCTCTCAGAGAGGATCTCTCTCCTGCTACCTACCGGTCTGCCATCTTTGGAAACTCCCTTCCATTTCTTTTGTGTTTCCATTTGGTATGCCATTTATATTTTCTGAGTCTTTGTTAGAATTCTTACTTTGTTCCTGCTACATTCTCTTGACCTGAGTAAGGATCCTCACAGGGTCATGTTTAATTCTGTGTTAGTTAAATTGTAAAACATTCCTGTTATGGTTGTGATCCCAGATATTTCTCCAAAATGCTCATTGTTTGGAAAGCTTGATTGCTGATAGACTTTGGGAAAGTGATTTGATAATTAAGGACTAATTTCTTCAGTGGATTAATCCCTTGATGAGATCATACTTTGATGGTATTGAAATTTAGAAGACGAGGGCTAGTTGGAAGAAGCAGGTCATTGTGGGTGTGGCTTTGACGGTTATGTGTTGTTCCTAGGTTCTTTCTTTCTGTCTCTCTCTTATGCTCTGTTTCTTGGCTGCCATGAGGTGAGCAATTTTCTTCCACGTGCCCTTCCAAGTTAGTGCGTCTTTCTATGGGGCTAAAACAAGGAATCCAGTTGGCCATGGATTGAAAGTGTGTACCAAAACTAATTCTGTCTTCCTTTAAGTCATGTATGTCAGGTATTTTGTCCCAGCAACAGAAAGCTGAGTAACATAATTCTTCCAGGGTCGTTTTCTGAGAGTTGTTTTTTCTTGCTGTTGTTCCTTTGTTTGGAAGGCCTTTGCCTGATGCTTACTTTTACTTGACTCTGAGCTATTTCTACATACCAGACAAAGTAGGCGTATCACCCAATCTTGGCAGACTGGACTCTTACAGCAAAAGATTCCCACTGATCAGCCTGGTCTGTGATGCTGGGAATCTCAACCAACCCATTCCTCCTCAAGGAGCAAGAGGTAGCTGTGTGTTTTGTTTGTTTCATGCTGAGGTAGGGATGAGAGAAAGGGGGGGAGCCATGACATGTACCAACCCAAGGTATATGTAGATTGTTCTCTACTAGGTCACTAGATTGTGTTGAACCCATCAGAGACCCAGGACTGGTGAGGTGCATGTTTTAGCCCCATAGAAAGACACACTAACTTGGAACACTCCTTGAGACTTCCCTTCCCAGGTAGACTGAAAGCTAAAGTTTTTATGTTTGCTCTGTGCTGAGTAGGGCAGGGAATCATGACATTTACCAGTCCAAACTGCTGCTTCTGCGCTCCATTAGATGGCCAGACCATGCCAGGATGTTTAGAGCTGGAAGAACGGCAGAACAGAAGCCAGTCCTCTCTGGAATCTTGTCAGAAAGTTCAAGTGTTGTGAACTACTGTTCTCTGGGTGAGGGTGTGGTCTGGGGAGTCTCTTCTGAACTGTACAGTGCTATGCAGGATGTCTTAAATTTTCCCTTTGGTTTTGGTAAATCCAGTTTCACATTTTCCCAGTGTGTAGGAGCCTTTCAGTTAGTGTCTGATTTCTTACAAACAGAATTTGTCCATGAATTGTTTTTGAATCAGTGCATTTGTTGGGGGAAGAGTATAGATTTCCTACTCTACCATCCTTTTTCCTACTGAAATAGAATTGCTATTACCTTTCAGTAAGTGTTGAAGCATATTAGCCACTAAAATGGAACATTAGCTACTTGTTGAGATTTTCCCTTTAGATCTCACACACTGGTAAAGAAAGAGTTCCTGAAATTGGAAAATATTGCCTCAGAGAACATAGGTACAATCTATTAATATATACCTATGATGATTTTAGAATCACAAACAAGTTGACCAGGGTTGAGTTTCTGAAAGTTTCTGAAAATTTTCAACTGAAATATTGACTCTGAAAATATTATATAGTATAACTGATAGGGTAAGACTAGGTCATGAAGGAAATAAAGAAAGCTGATAAGAAAGGAGACTAGGTAAATTCAATTATTTTTTCTCAAGAGAAAAAATACAGAATCTGAAAAATTAGTATTAATCATCACAGGTATGTTCTCTAAAGGAAGTGTGATAGAATCATAAACTCTTACGATTTAGACAGCACTGCACTCAGAGCTATCTCCCTTCTTGGTCTTAGTGTATTTTTATCCTTTTTAAAGTAATTAATACTGACTGAATGACTGCTCTGTGTAAAGCACTGTGCTAGGCACCTTGGTGCAGTGGGAAATAAAACTAAACCAGTTGCTGACCACTTGAAGCTTAGGAAAGCTTACATAGTATGGTATCAGGTACACAGTATTCAGTGCAACTGAGTTAACTGGGATTCAGATTTATGCACTGATCTGGAGCAACTTGATTAATGCAAGTCTCCAAAAGCCTAATTGTTTAAATATATAAATCTAATTGAGATTCTAAATCTGCTCAGCTGAGAGCCAAAGTATAATGCAGAGACCCAGAGAAGGCACCAGCACCGGTGACCCGTCTGTCAGTACTCGGTGAGCATCTTCTCAGTCAACCGAGTATAACCCAGTCTCACTCACTTCAGCACCAGGGAGCAAGTTCACAAATTCATACATAACGCCACACACATATTCTCTGGGAGAATATGGAAAATGAATACTGAGTTTTGTTTGTTCAGCCTATAGCATCTAGTACTCCCAGATGGTCTCTCATCCACTGTTTTTGTTTTTAGTGACTATGTCTGTCGATCTGCTTGTCCTGGTCACTTTCTCATTGCTGAGACACAGTATCAGATGCCCACAACTCAGAGAAAACGCTTACGTTGGCTCACAGTATAGAGGTCTCAGTTCATAGTCTGCTAGCTCCAAGGCAAGGCAGCATGGCGGAGGGGTGTGGCAGAGGAGAAACAGCTTTTGACATGGTGACAGGAAATAGGAAGATCAAGAGAGGAGAGAGGGAGACAGACCCTTGAAGGCCATGCCCACAGCGATCCATCTCCTCCAATCAAGGTTACCTCTTAACATCACATTTAGCTGCAAACTCACCAATGAACTAATCCACTGATGAGTTTCATTCCCCCATGATCCAATCACCTCCCCCAAACCCCACCTAGGAACACCTGAGGCTATATGGCGACATCTAGGTATAACTTTAACACTGCCCCTGAAATTCCTGGTGCCATGGAAAGGTAAAACCACAGGGAGAAAGAAGATGCTAGAAATAGAGATGCTATGATAGGGATTCTTCAAATTAGAAACACTGGTATTAAAAGGCGGTGGATATAATCCAACAGTTACAGGAAATGCAATTAAAATCATGGTTTCACAGCAGTCATCACGCTTTTCATATTCCAGATCTCAAGAACTCATTTTATTTTTATTTTATATTCTGAAATTACCCAAAGTATTGATCTAAATTTACCATGTGATTTAAATTTCTTGAAAGTGATGACACCCTCACAAATTATTCATTTACTGAAGATTAAGTGTTGTATTTATTGGTTATTATATTTTCTAATAAATCCTTGTATTGATTGTTTGTACAAGTGATTTACACATTTAAGTGCATTTTCTTTTGCTGCTTATTAAGTCTTAAGCCCTTAAAATATTAGATTTGAAAATTGCTTGAGAATTGTATATTTTACATGAATTGAATGATACAAAAACAACTGTAAAAGATGCAAAGTCAATTGCTTCTAGGTAGGACTGCTAAATGACCATCATCTGTATGATTTAAAATTGTGTTCCATTTTGACCTTGCAGATTTTACCCATCCTTCAAAATTCTATGTTTTCTTTGTCTCTACAAGACAATAGGACAGTATAAACATACCCTAGCACACTTATTCAGAAAGCTCCTTGGACTTTGCTAATGCATGCAAAACACGTTCCCAAGGCTTTCTTTTTCTGGTCTGTTTTTTTCTCACAGGGCACAGTTCTGGAAGTGATCGATATATTGTTTCTCTCTGAAGGTCATGGCCCTAGTTGAAAAAGACTTCAACCAGTTGTATATTCTCTGTGCCTATAGAACATATGCTCATTAATTTTTAAAAAGTTTCATTTTAACATGATGTGTCTTGGTTACTTTTTTCTAGTTGCTGAGACAAAATACTTGACCCCCAAAATGAAGGAAGGAAAGGTTTATTTAGCTTACAATTTTTGGAAGTTTTTAGTCCATACTCAGCTGGTTCCAAGGTAGGGTGGCGTGGCTAAGCAGCAACCTTTCATGGGGTCTGCAAGCTACAAGACTGAAAGGGCAAAAGGGAAAAGCACGCCTCTTTCCTCCCTTATATTGTACGCCAGCTACCCGCCCCTGGGCAGGTATAGCACTGACACAGGCAATCTCAGTGCTAGACAATGAACCAATCACCAATGCTGGACTCAGCTGCCCCCCAAAGGCCTGCCCTCCATGACTGCATGAGGCTTGGGGGAGTCATTTAAACAAACCACAAAATCATGGTTCAGCACAATAATAGTAATAATAATACTATTGCTAAAGATTTAGTATTATATATTAGATACTTGATCATGTTATATATCACATTGTTGTTTAGTCTCATTAAGGACACACAAGGACATTGCAAAGGAAATGGCCAATAAAATGGAAGGGCTTACTACGTGGCAAGATTTTGTTGTAGCTTGGCATAACTGACGCCATTTTGAGCCCTGCATTTAACTAGTGCTCTGTATTTGACCCAGAAGAGTAAAAAATTACTCAGGGTACAAGTCCCATGGGAAAAGCAGAATGAGCTGCACCCACAAGAGAAAAATTAACCTGCTCAACAAAGAAGCAGGATACAGGTGTCAACCAAAATTTAATGTAAGATTCTAAATTGTTTCCAACAGGATGTCTTTTTGTGGTTTTCTGTTTTAAAAGCTCTGTAACTTTCCAGTTCATTGCCACTTGGTGGGGCTCTGAAACGGGTCTGTATACGAGTGGGCCTGAGCTCAGCTAATAAAATTCCAAATTTATCAATTTGGCTGCTTGGATTCCTATATGGTTCATGAGCCCACTTCAGCTTTAAGTGTATTAACTTATTTACTCCTACTGGCAACTCTGAAAAATAGACACTCTTGTTTTCACCCTTTAAGAGGTAAAGAAAGTGGCATCATAGAGAGATTAAATCATTTGACAAGCTTATATGACAAATGTCCAGATCTGGGCCCAAGCAGTCTGGGGCCAGTGCCAGAAGCCTGCCATTAAACTGTGCCACTACTTGGTGATGCCACCAAACCACAAATCCAAACCCAAAAGAGAAATCAAGGATGATTTATTCTACCTCTTTTTAAGTTACATGCCTAAATAGTGTGTTCCTAGGCTTGTGGGTAAAACCAGTGTTGCAAACAGTACTGGTGAGCAGCATATTTACCAACAGAGGAAAAGATTCTTACCCATTAGACTTCAAATGTTCTGGCTTTCTGTGAAGATTGTGTCTGCAGGAGACAGATGTATCACATCCAGACGCTAAGAGTAATCACCCAGAGCTCTTCTGATTGTTTCGCTTTTCACATGCGTCTGCCCAAAGGGAGATGATGCTTTGATCACAGAGACATGAGTATTCTGATCCGTGAGACAGCACTGTTGTCTCACAAGTTAACAGAATGATATTTATCTGCACAGACCCTACCTAAGCGTCAACCACATCATATCCATCCGCAGTTAGATGTAAGGGGGGACCGTGAGTGACCCATTTCTCCAGCCACTCAGGCCCTTGAATCAAACAATACTAAAATAACAATACTAATAGCTACAGCAAAACCCCGTGGCACGGAGGCCTTAGATAACAACCCAGGCAACACAGCTGAAATGAGAGGACCCAAAGCCAATGGCCTGATTCTTGGCTCTATGCTGCCTCCTGGTGGTCTGTAGATAGCTTGACTGCCAACGCCGTCTCAAAACAATGTTGCCCTCCCTCCTGCTCTCAAAAAACAAAGTAAAACAAAGCAAAAATAAAAAACCTGACTCACCAAAGCACTCAGAAATTAAGTCAGAAAGAAATTTTGTTTTCCATATTGAAGACTATTTTTAAAACTAGTTCTTCCAAATATTTTGAGGTAAAAGACCCTATTGAAAATTCACCAAGGGGCTAGGGATGTAGCTCAGCAGTAGAATGCCTGCCTCGCCGCCGTGAAGCCCTGGGTAGGATCCGTGGCACCAGAAAAAAATAATCTTTTTCTATGTAACTAAAATGCCACAATTGAATTACAAATAAAATAAAAAACCCACCTGAAGATTATTTGGTATTCTACAGCATGGCAAAATAAGTATAGTAACTTTTGAAATTACGTTCTTTCATTCTCTCCAGACATATTCCTGCATATGTGCATGCCAGCCATTATTGGATAATATGTTAAATGGAACTGCTACTTTAACTGAAGCTTCAGAGCCAAGTATCCAAAAAGTATCATATACACACAATCCCCACATATATACACACAGATATAGTTATGTATCAGTTACTACATTCTGCTAAGTCTCATAAAGATATGTGAAGGGAAAAACATTATAATCAAAGCAAGACCACACATAACATTCCAAGGCACCCCCGTGAACACCCCAAACTATGGATAATAACAAATCCCATACATACTAGTGTTTTTTCCTACTCAAACATACATAACTCTGATAAAGTTTAATTTGTAAATTAAGTCCAGTAAGAAATTAGCAATAGCTAATAATTATAGTAATATACTACACTATAATAAAAGTTATGTAGTTTTACGTATTCGCTCTCAAAATATCGCGCTGTACAGTATTCATCCTTCTTGTCAAATGGAGGGAACTGAAACTACAGAGAGGACAACCACAAATCAGGCAGTTGCTTTTTTTGCAATTCAAATTAAAAATGAAAAGCAACCATAGACACAGCCTTTCTGAATTCACAAACCAAGAACAAAAGGTCAACATGCTATTTCTCAAGTTAACCTCAAGAGATGGAGGGGCTAGTCACTTACAACTTTGCAAAACCTAGGTTTCAGTGAGGTTTCACCAAGCACTCGTAAGGTAGCGGATTTAGTCCTGAGAGGAATCCTGTAAAGACTAACCCTTGATTGCATCCTATTTGATCTCTGGGCTCCCATGACAGGTGCAACAGACCATATCACTCTCCAGAAATGTGGTCAGGTATCTATTTTCCTCCTCTATTAATTGTAAATACTTGCAGGAAGGCCTGAAGATAGAAATAGATAGAAAAATCTTTCTCACTACAAGCAATACTATGCTTTTTTTGTGGTTTACCAAAGGAACAGGCAGTACAAGGACATATAACAGAATTTTAGCATAGTTAAAATCCCCAAGGATGTCACAGGGACTCCATATATATATAGGACTTGCCCTATGTATGTTAAAGAGTTTTTCCCTAAGTGCTTTCAGTAAGAAAATCACCATCTCCAAGGATAAGTCATTCTGTTTTCAAATAACCGACAACATTGGATTGTTCTTTCTCATTTTAATGTGGATTCTATCTGTAACTTCCATTCCTTAGCCTACTTTGGAACTATACAAATAAGATTTATTCTTCTTCTAGATATTTAAAGTTCACTATTGTGTTCTACTTAAGTGACTGTCCTTCCCTGGATAAATATTCCTTTGCCTTAAGGCATTCTTAACACATTTCTTTCCTTATCCATCCTCCCCTGATTGCACTCAAGTCTGGTCTTTTGAAATCTCTAACACATTACTCTATCTTGAAACTCCTTTCCTTTTGTACTCTTGTTTCTCCTCTTAAAAACAAGCAAGCAAGTATTCTCTCACCCACGCATCTCTCTCCCTTACTTACTTATTTTCATTTTATTTTACTTTTCACCATTATAGCAAACATTTAAAAAATAATTTGCACTTACTTTCCCTATTTCCTCTCTTCCAAATCTCCTGCACCCGGGTGCCTGTCTTCACATCCAACTGAAATTGTCTACAATAATATCACCAGATACCCTTCAGATGCATTTGCAAGGGGCTTGAGGGTGTCCTAGCCATCAGACAGGCGTGTTTTCCCCTCTTACTGGTTGTGTGTGCTTGATAATACATCTATACCTAGCTTCTCTCAGTCTTGGTATCCTCATTGATAAAATGTATTGTTGAGAGGACCAAACAAGATAATATAAAAGTGTTTTAAAGCCTGACTTGAAATTAGCGACCAATATCTGTGGTAGTGTTTTTTAAAACTTTATTTCTAACTGACAAATAATTATGGTATGTAGTTATAGACTCCAATTTGTTGTTTTCACGTATGAACATTTTGAAATAATCAATCAGGCTAATTAGTATCTCTGTCACCCAAATAGTTCTCATTTCTCTCAACGACATTTGAAATTCTCTTTTAGCTATTTTGAAATATACATTTTTTAACTATAATCACCCTTGTGTGCAATAGGTCACTCACACTTGGTCCGTCTACTTAACGCTAACCTTGTACTCATCAACCACCATCTTGTGGTATCTATTATTGTTTTGCTTATTTGTTTTTCAATACTGAAGCTTGAACCTAGGGAATTTGTGCTGAGCCATATCCCTCCCTTTTTGTTTTTGAGACAAGGTCTACCAAATTTGTTAAAGCTGTCCACACTGGGCCCAAATTTGGGTGGATTGTTTTATGGGGTGGGGGTTAAGACAAGGTTTCACTCTGTAGTCCAGGATGCCTTTGAACTCACTATGTAGCCTAGGCTGGCCTTGAACTCTTGGCAATCCTCCTGCCTCAGCCTCATAAATGCTGGGATTACAGACATGCGCCACTATACCTTGCATTTATTATCATTATTGTTATTAGTTTTCACTAAAGTTCTTGTTATAGTCCATTTGAGCTATTGAAACAAAATACTTAAGACTGAGTAATTTATAAAGAACAAACTTCGATTTTCTCACATTTCTGGAGGCTGAAAATCCAAGATCAAGGCATCAACAGGTTTGGGGTCTGGTAAGGGTTGGGCTCTGCTTCTGAGAGCACCTCGCACTCGCTGCCTCCTCTGGAGGGGAGGAGCAACGTTTACAGAAGCTGAAGCACAAGGGATTTGAACACTGGGAGGTTTCTTTCCAAAGGCCGCAGCCCTATTCACCAGCACACAAGCCCTTGGAACCTAATCACTTCCGAAAGGCCTTTGCTTTCGAAGTCATTGCATTGGCTGTGAAGGTTTAACACCTGAATTTTAGAGAGAGAGACGGATTGGAGCCATAGCACCAGTCACACTTCAGTGCAGATTAGGATTTCCTGGTAGGTTGTGAAAACACCTACTGCTGGCTGCAGCCCCAGAGTTTCTAGGTCAGGCATCGCTGGGCCCTTGCTCCAGATCTGCGGATCTCTGACATATTTATTCCCCGACGTCACAGGTGCTGCACGTTCAGGGAACACACTTGAGACCACTCAATACCATTTGCTATTTCTTGGTCCCATATCCGTTGACGTACTAATACTAGTGCTTTATTTTCCCCTTCTTTTAGATACTCTAGATTTCGAATATAATTTTCTTCCAGTTTTCCTACTTTGTCTCTGGTTATTCCTTCTCAATCTCCTTTTCTCTCTTTTGTAGCTAAATTCCTAAATTCAGGTTTCTGCCTTTTTCCTCTTTTCACTCTGCAACTCTTGTGTTGCTTAAGATTAGATTCAGTAGCCAGTACTTTCATAATAAACCTTCCCAAATGATGGTTTAAATAAAGACCTATGACACGGCCCGGATGTGGACAGACCAGTGCGGATGCGATAACTGCTTGTTACGGCTTGTGTCTAGGTGTCCATCCAAAACCTCCTGGGGTCATAGTCGAGGTTTTTTCAGAGGTGGCTGGATCTAAAATAAGTGATTCATGCTGCATTGA
Source organism: Dolichotis patagonum (assembly GCA_004027295.1). Classification (NCBI taxonomy): domain Eukaryota; kingdom Metazoa; phylum Chordata; class Mammalia; order Rodentia; family Caviidae; genus Dolichotis; species Dolichotis patagonum. The sequence goes on along the minus strand of PVJX010035181.1, from coordinate 1,788 downwards.
TGGCGATTAAGAGTATGAGTGTTTGTTTGTTTGTTTTGGTTTTTTTGGTTCTGGGAATAAAACTCAGGACCTTGTGCTCCCAAGGGGAGGTTAGTCTGGGACAGACAGAGGCTTGCTGCTAGTTATTTGTAGTTTCTCGGTTCCTATTGTCTTATGCCTGCCATGAACTGTTTCTCCCCTGTGAAACCTCTCTGCCCAGCCACCCCGCCTGGGAGCCAGCCAACCACCAACTGAAACCTCTACAAACTGTCAGCCACATAAACCTTTCCTCCTTTAACCTGGGGTGTTAAGTATTTTGTTTCAGCAACAAAAAATATAACTAAAACACTGCTCCACAAAGCTTTTCCTTACTCAGGTTTTCATCCTTTATAGCTTCCACTTCTATAGTAAATTGTGGTTTAAAATAAGCCATCATATATGCATTTGGGCCACCAGGAAGGAAGAAAAGGTGCAGAAAAGAAGAGCAAAAGACAGCTTTTATAAGGACATCAATCATACCAGATTAGGGTTCACTCTACCCCAATACAATTGTTTTACTTTAGTTACAGGCACAATTCTACTACCAGATAAGGTCACATTTTGAGGTACTGGGGGTTGTGCATTCAACATGTGAATTTTGGGGAGATACAGTTCAACCCATAATAAAACCTAACTCATTTTTTCTATCCAGCTATTGAAATGAACACTGCATCAAGGATCCCTTATGTCAAGTGCCCATGCCTGGTACCAATGGTTGTGGCTGGCGTGCTAGCAGGAAGGGAGAGACATGCTACAGTTAGCCTGCTTTCATGGTGCGAGAGGTGCCAGGGGTATAGCTCAGCGGCGTAAGTGTCTGCATGGCAAGCACAAGGTCCTGAGTTTTATTCCCAGAACCAAAAAAACCAAAACAAACAAACAAACAAAAACAGAAATAAAAACATAACAAAACCACAAACAAACAAAAACAAAAAAAAAACAAAGTATACTGCATGGTGAGTGAAGGGTGAAATTTTCTTTTCTTTTTTTTTTCTTTCTTTTTTTTTTATTTAAAAGAGAATAAAACAAAAGGGGGCAGTACAGAGCACATCAGAACAGGACAACATAGGCACCACAGTACTTTACATTAAGTCAACTGGACATCAACAGTATCTAACACCATATCTCTTACTCTGCTATAGTTGAGCATAGTTTCAATTACAATAATATCAAACATAACACAATAGTATAAAGCCATGCATAGAGTGAAAGAATTACAGGGCTTTTTGAACCAAATAACAGAAAATGATCAATGGGTACTATACTATCTCATTTTTGATAAAAAAGCAAAAAATTTGTTTGAACTATCACACATATTCAAATTCCAATAAGACACAATGTGGTAGATAGAACCAATGGTAGTAGAACAAAGAAAGCATGGTAGGACTTCTAAGAAGGATAATATTAAATCAGCAGTAGCTGTCATAATGTTTTCTTCAAAACAGCTGTTCATATCATCACGTATGATATAGTCAAACAAAACAGGATAACACCATTCCAACTGATGATTTAAAACTTTGAAAGACTTCGAAGCTGTGAGATGGGGACTCATGCTTACCATAAAGTCTTATATGCTCTTATCAAATCTCATATTAGGGAGATTATATGGTATTTACCCTTGTGAGTTTGGTTTATTTCACTTAAGAGAATGGTCTCAAGTCGTGTCCATTTATTTATAAATATCTCGATGTGATCATTCTTTATAGCTGAGTAGTACTCCAATGTATAAAAATGCCACAACTTTTTTATCCATTCCTCAGTTGATGGGCACTT
>PVJX010035180.1:0-18408 GCA_004027295.1 Dolichotis patagonum | reverse complement strand
CCAACCAACTTAACTTATTAATTTGCATTTATGTGATGGATGCAAGTAATAGATTTTCAATGTGTCCAGTTTTTTCTTATTATACAGAAGGAGAAACTACATGTAAATTCTTACACATTTGAAACCAGAGATTTTATACAAATGTGTGTATTCCTGGTTAATATATGTATGAGACTTCAAATACAATACAATTTTGGAATTAGGTTTGCATCTCCTGCATTCCCACTTTTGTTTTGTTGCTGTCATGTTGTTCAGAGGATCCTTGCTGCACTCTCCCTGCACAGTAACCAAAATATCAAGGATACCAACTAAGAAACATTCCAGGGAAATATGAACAGAAATGGCTCAAAAATCTTTAACAGGACTCTGGGGAAACTGTGAAGTAAAAAGCACCTGGATTCTGTCTCCTGTTTGAACAACAAATGTGCTGGTCTAGGCCTGCCAGTGCATCAGTGCAATCCCAGTCCTCTGGGAGGCTGAGACAAGATTCACTGTGGGTTTGAGGACAGTCTCAGCCACATAGTGAGACTCTGTCTCAAAAACAAACAAAACAAAACAAAACAACCAAGCTAAACAGCAGTACACTGGCTGAGTCCTTCTAGTGTGGCCATTTTGGAACTCTTAAAATGAGCAATGACAAGTGATATGAGTATACACATAGAAAACATTAAGAGCCTAATACAGACATAGGCACATGACGTGTTATACTAGTGAATGGGTTCAGAAAAATAACAAATGAAAGTCAGTCAACACATGAAAATCAGCTGCAGCTCTACCTACTAGCAATAAAATCTGAAAAAGAAACTAAAAACAATTCTATTTGGAAAACAATTGAAGGAAACAAAATATTTAAGAACTACCTAGGGGCTGGGTATTTAACTCAGTGGCATAAGCGCCTACCTGGCAAGCACAAGGTCATGAGTTTGATCCTTGGTACCACCAAAATAAATAATAATAATAATAATAATGATAAATAAACAAAATAACTATCTAAGTAGGTAAAAGGCTTATAAAATGAAAATTACACTAAGACATTAAAGGAAACATAAACAGAAGCATATATAAACTAATAGATTCAAACCCCCATAATTTTTTAAAGGTCAATATTCCACAAAGTTATCTACAGATACAATGCAATTCCTCCAAAAAAAAGAAACTCGTGATACTTTTTTCCCTGCAGAAATAGAAAACCTATATGATGTGAACATATATATATATATATATATATATATATATATATATATATATGGATTAATACCTACAAAACTGCTCAAATAACTTAAATAAAAACATCTGCATGTATGATTTACAAATGGCAACTAGGTTCATTGAAAGATATTCAAAATCGTTATCGTTTGGGGAATGCAAATCAAAACTACAATGAGGTACCACTTCATACCTATTAGATTGTTACTATTTAAAAAAATGAAATAACAAAGGTTAATGAAGATGCGGAAAAAGTAGACCTTGTCCACTGTTACCCATTTTTGACAGGAAAGCAAAATGGTAAAACTGCTGACTGTGGATAACACTATGAAAATCACTCAATAAATTAAAATAAATGCAATGATTGTTTATAGCTGTATTATTCACAGTAGCTGAAATAGGAAAGAAACCTGTCGATCATCACATGACTGGATAACAGAACAGAAAGCCACTCATGCTTTACAAAGGGAGAAAATTCTACAGTATAGTGAAACACGGGTGGAACCTGGGAGCATTTTTCTGGCTGAAATAAGCCAGTCACAAGAACACAATGACTATAGAATCTCACTTATGTGGGGCAATTAGAGTTAAATCGATGACTGAGACTGAAATGGTTTTCAGGGAGTAGGACGTAGGAAGAAGGAATAATTGAGATTCATTGTTCAATGAATGCAGAATTTCAGTTTCATAAGTTAAAAAGAGTGAAAAAATAGTAATATTTGCACATAAAATATAAATTGAGTACTACCAAGTTTGTGCCACTCAAATAGGTACTAAATTTTTGTTACATGTATCTAATAAAAAAATCATAAAAAGATAAAAATAACCTATACTCATATCTGTGCATTGAACACTATATAAATACTAAAAAATATTAAACATTGTAACAGCTATGCTAGAAACAGTATGATTTATTTTCCTTTTTATTTTATAAATTTCTATAGTGTATTTTTATTATTCTTTTAATTCATAATGTCTCCATATAAAAAAATATAATAAGAAAAAAGAAGGCTTGGCTTCTAATTAAAAAAATAGCCTCACAGTTTTATTGAAAATTATTTCGATGGAAAATTCCAACACATTGTCCCTCTTTCCTCCACTCAGGATACAACTCATATCAGCATGTTATTTCTGCCAACCTTGCATGACATACGTCCTGTTTTCTCTTATACCAGCATTTTTATAAATGAAATCCTTCCACATTTTATGGTTGTAATAACTGCTTCTCAGAGGACCCAGGATAACAATTTAAAAAAATACAATCTATGTAAGGTAAAATAATTTATAAAATGTTTTCATAAACTTGTTTTCCTCTAAACTTTATTGATATTACAGGTAAACCTTACACATTAACTTTTATAAAATACACATAAATGTTTATGATATCCCATGTCTATAAAGGGGCTTATTATCATCCACCCTCCTTGTGCACTCTGCCACCTTATCAGAGAACTACCATAGTTTCTGTGTACATGATAAAATGGATATCACAGTGCTCACTGTAAAAACAAATTAATACAGGAGGTGAAACCTTTTGCTTTTACTTGTGATTTCCTTAAGCAATAAATAAAAACCCCAAATAAATAAAATCTAAAATACATTTGCTTTACTGTGATTTATAATTGAAGTACTTTATATATGGTCTTCTTGCAAAACCCTATGCAAGAAATTGTTTGCCGATAATGATGTTACAGAAATCACAATCATCCTGATACCACTGAAAAATGCATTGCGCCATATAACCTTCTTCTAGTTCATCAGGTAATATTATTACAACACTGTTTTTAGAACTTCAGCTTCTTATTTTTAAAAGAATAGTCATCTTCAGGCTATTTGAGGTTCCACATTTTCCTGTTAAAATATACATTTCATATTCTTTGTTACATTAGTTTTCCATTAAATTTATTTATATTCTAATGCTCATAGAAGAAAACAATGCTCATACAAAATTTTAGTGCATCTCACTCTTCAAGTAACATTATGTTGTTATCCTGCAGTCAGTCTTCAAAGATAGCTTCCTCTTTATAAAAAAAATTTTCTAACAATATCACTGAATTAGATTTTGTTCTATTGTGTTATTACTAGTTGCAGCTTTATTTAACGATAACTGATATACAATGAACTGTAATGTTTAAATGTACAATCTGATGCATTTTAGCATGGGTGTACACATATGAAACTATCACAATAATCAAGATAAAGCATGAAATTTCTTAAAGTTTCCTCTTACTCTTTAAAACCTAACTTCTTTTCCTCCCATCACTTCTACTCTTACTGCAAGAGAATACTGCCCTGCTTTCTGTGATTAAACACTTGTCTTTTTCTATAATTTTATACAATGGAGTTATAGCATACATTTACATTTGATTCCTTTCTTTCAGTATTGTTTTGGACATCTGATCATATTTTATCATGAATCAATAATTTATTTTTCTGTTATCTTTGAGTACTAGCATTTTATTGATGTATCAATTTTACCCATTTATATGTTAATGAATGCCTGGGTTGATTTTAGCTTTTGGTAATAATAACTGGAGCTGCTAAAACCTTTCTATGGATATATAATTATTTTCCTAGATAAATATCTAGGTGTGAAATATCTGGATTACTCTGTAGGCAAATATTTACAGTGATTTTTAATGAGTTGCTTGAATAACTACTGAAATTGTGACAGAACTCAAGGATTTATTAATAGCCTCAGAATTAGTTACAATCCCTCTTGGAACGCTATGTCTTCTTATCTGGTGAAATGGATGAAAACTTCTCCAGTAACAAGAATGTCTACTTACCGTTAAATGTAGATATAACATTATGTTGTTGTGATATGCAATGAAAATGAATAATCTTGTTATTTTATCACCAGATTTACTCTTATTTAGCCTGTGACAATAGAGATTACCTTTGCAAAACAATCAGATTTATAAATTGGCAGAATGTTAATTATAGTCAGGAGCAAGTATTAGACTAACAAAAAAGAGGAAGGATAGTTTTATCCCTGGTGCTTGTGTATTTTGTTAACCAGGCTGTAAGAGAGGGCCCTTTGTTATTCACAAGGATCTCAGACTTACATTCTATAATTTCCAGGTGCAGAGAACATGTACTTTATCTTGAAGATAGTTCCCTAAAGGATCAGATTTAAAACAGGACTTAATTTGTTAGTGTTTTCACAATATTTCCTGACAGACTCCTGCAGATTGCAACTTTTCTTGTATAACTCATTCAAAATACAGCTTTTCTTAAATTAAACACACAGGATTAAGCTGTCTCAGCACCTGCCTCCTATAGAGTGGTTTCACCATCTTCCATATTACATGGGAGCCAATGTGTTTCACAACACTCAGCTTCTACCTGCCCCTTTACAGTAGGATCGCAATGAAACAAAACCAGCAAGGCATCTCCCTAAGAACAAGCTCTCTCAGCACCCCACTCCTCAGTTGTTACTAGGCAAGCTGAGTGTATGGCTTTGCTTTGTGAATTGCTTCCTCTATAGTCACAAATATCCCGTAAGTCCCCCATCCATGGAAATGAAGGTGAGGGAAATAATATGGTTAATTCCTCCTCTTAGGATACTCAGCAATAGGGATGGCATCTGCTCCGTGCATTTTCTGTTTTCTTCTTCTTTATAGTTGTCTTTCGTTCCTGCTAGCCTTTGTCACAATACATGCTTTACCCACCTGTCAAAAATACCTTTAATAGTTTCTGATTAATTTACTGTGTGGAAAAATCTTTTCATTTGTCATCATTTTGATTCAAAATTAAATACAACTAAAAGAGTTAAATTTTAAAATTTTACGCCATTATAGCTTTTTTTCTCTCCTTTATTGTTTGCAACTTTATTCAGCTCACAACGCAAATCAATATAATCATAAGAATAAGTATGCAACATTTGTGGTGATATCTGAGGGATACTCAATGGCTTACATTTTCCCCAAATACCTACTTCAACAGTTAATTGTTGTTTTCTAAATTATCACATCATTATTTTATTAATATTTACTATTATTATTATTATTATTATTAGGGGGGTATCAGGAATTGAACTCAGGACCTTGAATTTGCCAGACAGGCACCATGCTGTTGAGTCTTAATTCCTGACCCATTAGTATTATTAATTGTGGTAAAAATAGTAAATCATGCCTGTATAAAATTAGGTTTTTGTCACTTTAATCAGTAGGTTTGTTTATGATGTGATATGTATGTATGTGTGTGCAGATGTGAGTGCTAAGGTTAGGGAGAAATTTTAGAAAAAAGAAGTCACAGAGCAGTATAAAATAAAAGGTCAATTCCTAAAAGGGGAAAGAGACAATGGTCAACAAAAAATGCATTGGCTTGCAATTTTAATAGATCTACCCAGCAAAGATATTAGAGTTCTTTCAGTGCTTGTGGTTGAACTCATACCCTCAAGCTAAGCTACCTCCCAGCCCTGTTCTTTTATTTTTATTATTTTTAGAAAGGATCTTGTCAAGTTCCACAGTTGACCTCAAGCTTGTGACTTTTTTGCTCATTCTCTCTGAGTGCCTGGATTTCAGGTGTACAAGATAATAGCCAGGGGAGACAATGTTTTTAAATGCTTGCTACTCATTTATTTGTTTGGAGGTGTACTACTGCAGAATTTCTGGATAATGCAAAAGCCTTTATAGAAATGAATCTGCATGTCTGAAAGGTGAGACTCTGGGAAATGGGAGTAGTACAGGTAGCACAATTGTGACTGGGAAACCACTCCCTTCTATCCTCCTGAACTGGAGCAACACCAGAATCAATCCTCCTTCCACTGTCCTAAGAGAAGCAGAAATAAGAACAACAAAGACCCAGGAAAACTCTAAAGCTCTAGGCTTTAGCACATGCATGTTCATTCCTGTGGCCTGACCTTCAGTAACCTTTTCCTCATTTGCAATGCTTTAAAGGTTCATATGAATTGTTGTGCATGTCATAGGGACTGCATGTCATGCATGAGGTTAAAATGGAGTTAACTGTGGAAGAGTCATGTGCACTGAGGTGCTCCTGACCCAGCACTTTGTCAATCATATTGAGGTGCAACCAACGACAGGCACCCAGGGTGGGTTGCACATCTTTTAAAATCTACAAACCTTCTCTGTCCTTGTTCTTCATCTTTCCTTGTCATCCTGGCTGCATTTTTTCCACTTGGGCTTTTTGCTTTTTTTGTTGGCATGGATCTGTCCTGAACATACTATCCTGTCGATTTCAATAAACTGAGCTGCTTTTTCTTTCCTACTGAGTGCCCACTTGCAATTCTTTGCTTTCCATACACAAAGAACCTGGGATCTTTCTCTCAGACACATCACAGACAGTATCAGGAGGGTATGGCATTTCTCTGGAAAGAAATGTAGTTGAAAAAATTAGTACTATCAGCACTCCTCCAGCCTTATGTGACATTCACATAATGCCACCTAGATATTTATATATTTTTCATTAGAAAAGCATAGCCAAATGTGGGAAATTTTCCAGGGAAGGTACCTCCACTGAGGAAGCCCTAGCATTCTATGAAGATATAGCCACTTATATCCAAAAACATATTTGCAGTGCATGTTCCAGGGGTATGATGAAGCCATCTTTATTTCCAGAATAAAAAACAAACTGTTACAAAACATGTCTTGGAACTGACCTGGCCATGTTGGATGTGGTGGTACATGCCCGCAATCCCAGCACTCAGGGGCCTGAGGCAAGAGGATAGTTAATAGTTAGAGGCCAGCCTGAGCTACATAATGAGTTCAAGGCCAGTCTAAACTATATATAGTGAGACCCTATCTCAAAAACAAATGGCTTGTAATTATTTTCTTCTTCTGCAGTGTAACTGTCACACAGAATGTTTAAAATATGGGTGGACTTAATGCTGACCTTGTAGGAAAAGAAACATGCTTTTTTTCTAAAGTACAAAAAGAAGCAGACTCTACAGTGTAAGAGTGGACCACTAAACAAAGAGAACACATTGGCCAAAGATTAATGGTGGTAACATTTTGTATGTTCCACTCCTCAGGTTGGCATCAGGTAAAGACATTCCTATCCAAAACCTGCTTCAGGGGCCAAGGATATAGCTCAGCAGCATGGCCTCTGCCTGGCAAATGTGAGGTTAAGAGTTTGATTCCTGGTATCCAAAAAAAAAGACAGAAAGAAAGAAAAAGAAAAAAACTGTGATTTCAAAAACCTTCTTGATATCTCTTGAGAATTGAAGAAAGCACCTTCTGCATATGTGTCCTACAATTTCATGATTAACAGGTTACACCCACTTTCCCAGTGAGCTTATCATACCCTAATCTTCTGTCTCAGAATCTCTCTTTGTACTCATTCTCCAATGAAATGTCCTGGTTCCAATAGATTGATGGCTTTGTATAATATAACAGGTATTATACAAAGTCTTACGAAAAACAGTATTATGAGAACACTCAACTATGCACAAGGAAGTAAACTTCAACTTCCATAACATTCAGTCTTACCCACAGTTGATGGAGCTTCCCCTCTTCCCAAGGTGTGCAAGATGTTGGGCCCTGTAACTATGCAACTCCCTCACCACGCCAGTTGGCTGCCACATATTGAAAATGCTTCTTATGCACATGGACCCAGCATCAGACACCCTAGTGTGTGGTCTACTGTTGCAGTACAAACTCCATGATAACACCCCACTTGAAGGAGGAGAAAATCAGACGGGTCAATAGGCAAAACTACAGGTCACATGACTGATAGCTCAGGAACTATGGCCACTGGTTGTTTATACTACGGACAGTGCAGTGGCAACTGGAGCAGTATTCTGTACTGGGGAAACTTCTCTTAGGAGACACATATATCAGTGCATATGAAAACAAAAACATTAACCAGAGGCACACTTGACTACATACCTTTAGACCTAGCCCCACTCCGAACACTGGATCAGCTCTGTGAGTAAATAAAAAAAACAAAAGTTCAAAAATATGCTAAGGTAGAATAGAACATAAGTGAAGGTGCAGAATTGCCCTCTGTCTTAGTTACTTTTTACTCATCGCAGAGAAAATACCTGATGCCCAAAGTTGGGAAAGGAAATGTTTATTTCTTACAGTTTTTGGAGGTTTCAGTCCATACTCAGTTGGCTCCAAGGCAGGGTGACATGGCAGGGCCACAGTTCATGGCAGCTGCAAAACCGCAAGCAGAAACCAACAAGAGAGACACATCTTCTTCCTGCCATTACATCACATCCTGGCTCCACCCTTAGGAGGGTGTAGCACTGACAACCCAATCCAAGCACTAGACAATGAACCAATCACAAATGCACAATGCAAATACATGAGGCCTGGGGGCCACTGACATAAACCATGACCCCCGAAGACTCATGTACATCCTTTATACAAAAGACACTTAGTCCATTTCCAAGAGTTGCCAAAGTCCTAACATTTTCAGCATTATTGAGAAGTCCAAGTCCCAAGTCTCCTTCAATATCTATGGTAAACTCTTAACTGTAACCCCCTGTACAAGTGAAACAAGGTTAAACATTTCTAAAATGCAAAGGCACAAAATAAACATTACCATTCCAAAAGTTACAAACGGGGGAATATAAAACATTGGAGACAAAGCAAGTCCAACATCCATCAGAGTGAACATTAGTCCTAGAGTTCCATGATCAGCATTTGAAGCAATCAGGTTGCAAGCTCCAAAAGGCTTGGGTTATTCTACCCCCACGGCACTTCCAGGGATTTCAACTTCTGCAGCTTCTCTCTTAAACCCTCTCTGCTCGGCTTTTGCAGCTTTCCTTGGATGATTCACGTTCTTGGCTTTTCCAAACTTCTGGGGTCTCCACTGCACCTTTGGCTTCACCCTTACCTCTTTACAAATTGTCCTCTCAGGGGCACACTGCTTGGCCTCCCAGGCCCTTTGCAATCAAGATGGAAGCCATCTTACCCTCAGAATTTGTACACTTTCCTTGCACCTAAAGCCAGCACCATGTGGCTGCCGCCAAGGTCTGCTGCCAGTTGGAGCAGTAGCCAGGTTTTTCTCTCTCTTGGCTATAGGGGTCCAGTGTCTGGATTGCTGGACTCTGTTTACCTGATTGTGAAGAAAACTTTTCTATGTTGCCACCATTCTGGAACCTCATGTGGCTGCTGCCATTCTGGAACTTCATGTGGCCTCCTGTGCCATTCTGGAGCATGGTGCTCTGAAGCTTTCTCATCTAAGAAAATTCTTTCACTTTTGCAGTTTTGGGGCTACAAATGGTAGAGACCCGCTGCTTCCTGGGATGCCCAGTGGCCATCTTTCTTATCTCTCTGTTTCTTCTCAGCAATCTTTATAATCCACAGCTTTACTATGGATTGCAGAAGGAAAGCTGAAGAGTCCACACCTTTGGTTGGACCTCATCTCCTGGCTTCCAGCGTAGACTCTTCAGCCTTTCAACACACTCTTCAGCCTTCCATTGTAGAGCCTTCAGCCTTCTGTCGCAGACCCATCAGCCTGCTGGTGTGGACTTGCACAAAGCTTAGTGCAACTCCAGACCTTGGATTGAATCCTTTGCCCTCCAGTATGTAGATACCCTCTGCATGCTTCCTCATCAGACTCTGTGGCTGACCACCGTAAGCCAAATAAGAAGACATAAATATACTGTGATTAGACTTTGCTGGCAAGTGATCTAATCAAACTACCAATATGAAAAATTTTTAAAAGTTGTATTTGAAGTCCAAGTAGTAACATCAGATTGATAGTAATCAGAGTAACCGTATGACAAGACATTCTGTTCAGGGATGGTCCCCACAACATAGTGTGTCATATTTTCACCTGTCATATACCCTTCTGGTAGTATTGTCAGCAGAGAAAAAAGCTTCTTAAAGCAATAAATATTGATGCTATTAGACAAATCCACTTTGCCTGAAAGACCAAAGTCTTTGATGCCCTATGAGAGAGAATGCAAATACCTCAGGGTGCTGTCACTCTCTTCCTGGTCAAACTAGTCATTCCATGATTGATTTTAGGAAACACTAAGGGACCCCAGCCTATTAGCCAATGTGTGTGATACTCACTACCACATTGTTTCCACTTCTGCTGTGACCTTGTCTGACAGAGATAATGCTACTAGTATTGTCTTGTTAAATGGTGTAAATTTACCTTTATATCTTCCACAGTACTTGTCTAGCATATGTGAGGCCAGGGGTTCTATTTTCATTACCATTGGAGGGTTGGTTGATCAAGAACACTTATTTTTAAGAATATACTAATTTTCTTTGTCAAGTACTGGAGGCTAATTCTCATTTGAAAACCATTTTAGTTATTATGAGTTAAAAATAAAGTACTTTAAGTCTCTTTTTTGTTTGTTTTTTATCTGTTAGTGATGGCTAGAGAGCCCAAGACCATATCCTCCCTGGAAGTCTCATTATTTGTCTCAAGGATATGATTGACTGGAGTGGATTCACAAGGACCATGTACTGGTATGGACATTTGAACCAACAGATAATGTTGTGTTGTTGTATCGGGAATGGTATACTACCAAGGACACTAATCCTAAATACATTATATCTACGCACCAGCTGGATACAAAATAATCAGTGTTAACAGGATTATGTCTTAGAGATAATGATTAATTTGGCACTGATTGCTGTACTACCATGGTGTTTTCTAATCTACATAAAACAGAACCTAGTGGTTACATGACTCAAGTCAGTAGCTCTGGTTATACACAGATTGGATGGGGCAATGTATTTTAGGATTTACTTGAGCATAATAAAATGTCTTCACTGTGTTACCACCTAACCAAGTTAACTTCTGCTCTGAGCAAGGTAGATCCACTCTAACTTTAATTCATGTGATCACTTAGCCAGTATATTCAACCTGTCAATCTAATTTGAAAATGTTATATTGCACCAGGAAATTTTGGAAATTTTGATGGTATATGCATAGCACATTCTTAATGAAAGCTATCAGACAATACTTAATGCTTAATGATGAAGCCACTAAGTGAGAAGAGCAGCATTACAAAACTACATTTGCATCTCAGAGAGAAATTTATTTGACTACCAACACTAAATGTTGTATCTCTAACCTAATGCCAGTGTTAGTGCATCTACTTTTAGGTTATACTACAAAACAAAAATTAAAGCCCTCTTTGAAATCATTTCTTCCAGAGGAGACATAGTAGGCTGTTGGTTTGAGTCTTGGAGCTCTAGTGGGAAAAACTGAATGTTCTTACTATTTGCGCAATTACTCTTTATTTCTGCATGTGCTTTCACTATGTTGTGGAGTCTGCTTCAGTCTGGAAAAATGGCAGCACAGACACTGCCCGCATCATGCAATCTTACAGTCTCAGCACATATCAGAATAAATGGAGTCAATTATAACTGGTGGAAATTGGGAATTAAGCTTGACATGGCTGCAGTGACCTTCAGTCATAATTGCCATGATTGCTCCTGAGTAATCTTGGCCAGTTTTCCCTACATATTTTCCCAGCATGTTATAAAACCAAAGATTAGAGTGGTAAGTGGAGGGTTTTTTTTTTTTAAAAAAAACCAAACTCTGGTGCTGTATCACCAGAATATATTTGAAATCTTTTATACTGACTTAAGATAAAGCAGCTATGTTTCAGCTCAGATAAAATCATCTTTGTCTTGACATGGATGTATGCCCCTTCTTTTTGACTCAAATAGTATGGACACACTCATCTTGTAGTACTTACATCACTAAGTCCCAATAAAATGTGCTCTGTACAATCCAGGACTTGGTCTACCTTGTGTTTTAGTTTCATGGTACCTTGGGGCCATGTTACTTGGTTTTTCGATCAAAAGATTCAATGTTTGTTCGTCCAGCCCTTATTTTACATTACATATTTTATATTACTGTACAAGTTCATGTTGAAAGTAACAAGTTCCACAAACACAACACTGGGAAGAAATCAGAAGAAGAAAATCTTGTTGAAGAGGATGAGAAAAAGTTTAGGAACTAACTTTTAATTTACATTTTATCTATCTAGAAATTGTTACTCTTCATGAACACTTCACATTATTGAGGTCAATAAATAATATTTTCAGATTGTACTATCTTTTGATTTTTAACTCTTATGTTATATTATAAGGAACTAGTCCTCTGGCCTCTTCTTATATTATCCACCCTTGCCATACAATTTAAAGATAATTCTACTGAGCTCTATCATTACATATTTCTCCTATGCCTCTCTTTGATTTGTTATCAACTGCATATATTCTTACTTGCACTTGTTCTGGTAAAGCTTCTGTCTTAGTTACTTATCTCTCATTGTCAGGACAAAAATATCTGACAACCAAAATTAAAGAGGGAAAAGTTTATTGAGCTCACAGTTTGTGGAGGTTTCAGTCCTTAATTAGCTGGCTCCAAGACAAGGTGTCTTGGAGGGCACAGTTAATTGTGGCAAAAGACAGCAAAAATAACAAGAGAAAAAAAGGGAGGAGCAAGCCTCTTTCCTTCCCTTATATTTTATGCAGGCTACTCATGCTAGGATGGGTCCTCTACCTCCCAGGATGCAGAATTGCTGAGTCACTCAGTTATGCTTCTAAACTTCTCAAATTACTACAGTAAATCAACCACTGCAACATCTTAGGACATGAACAGCAGCTCTAAGACATGTCCTCTACACCCTAGGATGTAGAACTTCTGGTCACTTAGTTAAGCTTCTATTCTTCTCAAGTTGACACAATGTATCAACCATCACAGCTTCTTCAACATCCCACTTCTTTATAGTATCAACTCAAAAACAGCACATAGAGAGTCACTACTACCAAAGAGTATGGTGGAGATTATAATGTAATATCTATGAAATGGATAATGTGTGTTTATCTAAATCACTCACCCACCTTGGTACCTTTGTCTTTCACCAGGAAGTACATTATTAGAAGTAAAGAAGAGAGGTTTCAAAAGCTGCAGCGAGACACCAGTATACCATCTTAATCAGGAGACAATGTTTTTTGCTTCAGTAACAACTTGTAACTTAAGTTTCAGTTATTTAATAACTAGGTTAAATTTAAATGCCTCCAAACAAAAACACTCATTAAAGTATTTTGCATTATGTAGTCCTTTGTGGAATACATTTATGGAGGTTTTGTCTATTGAGGTTATCTATCCTTAGGTCATTTCAACAAAGAAATACACAAACTGCAAAATTACATACTAACTCTTAAGTACTTTGACCTTGAAATGACATTCTACTTCTTGCTGTCCAGAGGCTATAACTCACGTTTCAGCTTAACTGCAGGGGACATATGTAAAGCACAAGGGCACAAGGAAAATCAATGGATAGTCAATGTTTGAGGCCCATGATTTTAGTTATTTAACATCATAATCGTGACTTTCCTACAAATGTACAATTTAAAGACCTTTTGAGAGTTTCCATGAATATTCAGTACAAATGCCAGTAATTAGATAAATAATATCAAACTGTGAACACAGTGTGCATAAGTTCTTACCAATTTAATGGAAAAATTATGGAGTGCTTTGAAAGTACATTACTACAGCTTTCATTTGAGTTTCATCAACTTCTTTGTGCTGAGCTGAAGTCTTCAAAGAATTAGGTAAGGGGTTTATCTCCATAAAATAACTTCAATATGTAGAGATGATGTGTAATGTTGTTTAGGAGCATTAGTTTCAAACACAGAGATGGAGAATTAATGGTCAGGAAGTAGCAATGATGTATAAAAACAACCCCCCTATAAGTCAGTGGTTGAAAAATCACTGGATAAACAGAGGCCTTGGTTATTAAGATAGCTGTAGGAAAAGGAAAACCTGAAGGCACATTTCACTTAAATCAATTAATTAAGATATTTAGAAAGAAAGTAGAGCATATATGGAGATATAATATTATTAATGCCTGACTGAATTATCAAAAAGTACCAGAAGATAGGCTGTGGGATCCAGAGAAGAGGCATACACAGTCCTAAGAGCTTTAGAATGAAGAACAATATGAATGATCTGGGAGTCCTTAGAATTTTCCGGGTTCCTTATTTAAATAAGGATAATGAGTCTAATGAGAATAATTTTAGTAAGCCTGTGAGAGTTACTCATTAGAAATATCATGCCCGATCCTCAATTTGGCCATTAGTGGAATGGATTGATGATCTTAATTAGACTACTCAGCATGCAGAGAGCACTCTTGATGGCTGTAGGTAAGGACTGAGGGTATGCACACTGTTTTCTTTGGGGAGATGGAGCAAAACAAGGGCATTTCAATGTGTAGCATTTGTAAGAAGCCACAGAAGCCAATTGTGAACAACAAAATATTTAGTCAGTGAAGTAGAGAGAAACAGAAAGGTAATGTCTCAAAACCAAATCAGATAAAAATTATTTAAAGAAAGCAATGGCAAACTAATACAGCAATGTTGTTGCGTGTGTGTGTGTATGAGTGTGTGTCACATGTTTTATGTATATGACAGGATTTCAGTGGATCACATTCTTGTCAGTAACAAACAAGATGTTGAGTTTCTTTGAATTATTCATTTGTTTAATCCTACTTTCATGTGTGTGCATTTGTATGTGTGTGTGTGTGTGTGTGTGTGTGTGTGTGTGTGTGTTCATGTGTATGCACAGCGCATATATGAATAAATCACTAGTAAAAATTTGAGAACAATGCAAGTTTCCTTTGCTCATAGTAAACAACTTCTAAAAATATTTCCTTACCATGCTAAACACTAAGACAAATTCTGTCTTTTTAAAAAATATTATTTTCTAAAATATCTGGAAAGAAACCATACTCAAAATCACCAAATAATTTTATTTTTGTTGCTTTAATCAAGGTAAGAAATCTCATTAAAATATCTCCTTCATATGCAAACTAAACAAGGCGGCCTTAATCATAACTTAGTTAATGAACTTTTTAATGATGAGTAACAATTAACAGCCTCGCCTGTAATGCCATGACTTGACGGAGCTGTGGCAGGAAGATGGCCACGAATTTGAGGCCATCCTCAACAGTATGGCAAGACCTGTCTCAAAGGAGTGTACAATGAATAGTAATTATGACTTGGCTTTGTTCAAAATATCATTGCAAAAATGTGTTTGTGTTTCCTAAAACAATGTACATAGGCAGTATACTCCATGGGTGTTCTCTAAAGTAAAATATAGTTGTCCTATTAATACATAAGATTTTCTTAAAATTATCATATATTTACTATTTCAAACTTGAAATGTATAAGAGTTATTACACTGAAACTTTTCAGAGGAAATCTTCTTTATCTCCCATATCAAAGCACTACCCACAAGAAAGTAAGTTTAATATTAAGTTTTATATATAAGAATTATCTAGGCTAAATCCTTCCTGACTCTGTTTATGTCAAAATAAAAGCATTATGTGTAAAAATTTCTAGGACATAATTCTATGTTATGTTTGTTTCCTAAACTCAGAAAAAAATACTTTATTCAAATAAAATAACATTATAGTTCATATAAAATAAATATAACATTTAATTTTAAATAAAATAAGCTTTGTACTTTGTAAATGTCTTCATTTCTTTAGTAATAGTCTTGTTCTCATACATGTATAAATAGCCACATTATAGAAGAAGGTATATGGACATTTATTTTGTATAACATATTTAACTTTTTTTGAGGTCCTGTACAAATCCATATTGATGTAACTATAGCCATCTTGACTCTAAAAGCCATCACCGACTCCCCCCAGGTAAGCCCAGAATGCATTCCAGACGCTATAAGAACACAAAGCCATTAAGATGCTAGTACAATACATTGTAGTACCCACTATACCCGAACTATTTCTTAACTGGCACTCACAATATATCTTAACTCACCTTGAGCCTGTCAACAGACTCTTAGAAAGGTCAGGCACATTCTAATTGGTCATGACCTACCTTTATGTTAGCATGTAAACTCTTTTATCTTATCTTGAAGAATGGAGATCTGCCTTGTCTTGCTGTCATCCAAGAAACAGCTCTGCCTGTTAAATCCCCAGTAAATTACCCTCCCACAACCCTTCATCAGTCTGCTTTTTTAATCTGCTTTTTTTTAAAGGGCATTTCAAGGCACATTTTGCCTTTGGATGCCAGGTTTGATACAGCGGGGCTAGGCTTTTTTCCTGAAGCAGATCGACATTTGCTTGGAATACGGCCAAGAGGCCCCAAATAATTCCATGTTTGATGAAGAGAATAACACAACAAGATTTTTATGAAAAATGTGTTGTGATAGAGTAGCTTTTCATAGTTTCATCTGAAGACGCACCATAGTTCAATGTTACTACTGAACTCGATCTAAAACAAAATAAGAAAGTAAAACTAACATGTAGGTTCTAAAACCCAAAAGAATAGAAAACTAATACAACTGCAGTAGATTTTTGCAGCCTGTTTTACAAAGGAGGGACTAAGTCTTCAGAGAGTAAATAACAAGCTCAGTATATTGATTTTAAATTGTGTTTTGTGAGTTTGTTGCATGAAGCTGTTTCTTTGAATACACTATTGACAGGATGCTAAAATATTGTTAATTCCAAATTAATTTAAACCTAGAACATTTTAATTTTATTGCTATAAGGTTTTGGTCTCCTCAGTGTACAAGTTAAAGATTTGTGCTTTTTCTTTGTAAGCACTCATGGAAGTGATGATTTAACTAGTTTAACTACCATTCCTTGTGCTTGTAAAAGAAATTGCAGTGCCACAGAATGTACAAAATGTAATTCGCAGGCCCAGAATCCACATTAGCAAACTTCCTCATGTCATTGACTCAACTTGTCTAGACTCAACTAAACCTGAGGCAAACTGCTCTTTAAGAGATGATACCACATGCAGGAATAATACAATAAGGAAAGTAAAGGAAGACACAAGAAATTGCCACAATTTATTTTGCTTTGACAGTGAAAAGCATTCCCAACTTTCTCCACTCTGTTGTTATTCTACTACTTCAAGTAACCTCTACCTTTCACTCTGATATATAACCAAATTTAAAAAAGTGTTTATCAGCAAAGTATTAGAGTCAGTGCTATGTTCCCTTCTTTAATATAACTACATTTCTCAGAAACAATCATTTTAAATTCACATTTTTAGCAAATTTTAATATCTTGAATCAGACTTCACAGTATATCAGTGTTGGAGTCTGATTCCTGAAAATCTGTTCCACCCAGGTTTCTGGGAGATTTCAAGAGGTACATGATGTATTCCAAAAAGAAGGCAAAAATTGACTGATTGCTTGATTGATTTTCTGGTTTTGAGAGCTAAAATGGGGATAAAAATAAGAACTAACAAACAAGTGTTGGAACTCAAATCCTTAAGCAATTTAAAGTTTACCACAGTCACATTAACCCACAAGTTACATGTTAAGTGTTTTTTTAACAAACTCCTTGTCACTTAAGAAGGTTGAATACTTGTAGGGAGCGGCGTGATAGCCTCACTGCTGCCACCCCATCCCACCCTCCTGTGGGCATTTGGTGTGTCTGCCTATATTTCCCATGATCCTCTCTGCCTGGCCAGACATGACTGCAACCTGTCCAGTCTCTCCACAATGTCTCTGCCTGATGATGACAATTTCCTGCCCTCACCCTATATAAACCATGTTCACTTCCTCAATAAACGAGACTTGATTGGAACTGCTCAACTTGTCTCCATCTCTCTCTCCTCTTGTCCAGCCCCCCATCCCCGTTCCCTCTCCAGGTGAGACCCACGGACTGATCTGCGGGCCGGATCAAGTGGCGCCCATCGTGGCCTTGCCTGGCACGAGGAATTTCAACGTGGGACCATTCACGGGAGTAAATCGCTGGCCAGCATGACTGTTTCGGGACTTTGTCCCTGTGATCCGAGCAGACGGCCACCTTACGTCTCACCTGAATCATGGTAGATGAACGGATCTATTTTCCTTATCGCATGGGACAAGTACTTAGTGAGCATGAATTTTCATGAATGGCCTCAGGCAGGCACTCAAGGTTAGAGGGATTAAGGTTAAAACCAGGGATTTATTACAGTACTTTTAGTTCATACATAAGATATGCCCTTGGTTTCCTTTAGAGGGCTCCATTGATATAAAGAGTTGGGAAAGAGTAGGAGATGCTCTCAAAGATTATTATAGAGTTTTTGGTCCCGAAAAATCCCAGTTACCTCTTTTGCATATTGGACTTTAATTTCTGAGCTGCTGACCCAGCATCATGCAGACCCGTAAATTAACGAAACGCTTACCAAGGGGAGGCTGCATTGCGCTCCTCCCGCAATCCTACCCCAAAGCCACCATCAGACACATCCAGTGTGCCCAGTCACCCTGGCTCGGTGATTCTTGATATCCCGG